>WSLM01000190.1:0-24964 GCA_019677335.1 Ceratobasidium sp. UAMH 11750 | reverse complement strand
GCCGCCCACCGGCGCACGACGTCCGACTCGATTCCCAACGTTGCCGTCTTTGAACCCCACCCACTGTCCTTTGCGGGAGCAGGCGACGACAACGACAATTACTTTGCGGCCCTGCGCTATGATTGGGACAATGTCCCCACCAAGTTGACCGAGCCTCGCGCGCCGTACGAGCCTACCCAGCCATTTGATTACGTTTTGCCAAAGAAAGGGAGGGGCAAGGCGTTGGCTTCGAGTAATAGCAATGGGCGAGAGGATGCTGATCCGGCTGGCTACGAGCTCTTTGTGAAAAGAAAGGTGGGGCGTACCCGGAATGCACGAGAGAGTGAGGGATGGTTTTGCACAAAGAAAGGAGTATCGCTAAGTTTGATTCTG
Source organism: Ceratobasidium sp. UAMH 11750 (assembly GCA_019677335.1). Lineage (NCBI taxonomy): Eukaryota > Fungi > Basidiomycota > Agaricomycetes > Cantharellales > Ceratobasidiaceae > Ceratobasidium > Ceratobasidium sp. UAMH 11750. The sequence continues at coordinate 24,592 of WSLM01000190.1, read as the reverse complement.
TTAGACCAATCACCTGCTGTTAGTGTAGAACTTGATGGTGTCGAAAAATCTGCGCCAAAGCGGAGGGGGCGACCGCCTCGGCGGATGGTCGACACGAGTCGGAAAACAGACGATGGGGATAATTCTGAAGATGTGAGTCCCAAAAATGCAATAAAAACCTTGCTAAATTGCTGCGATTACAGGAATCGTACGTCCAACCAAATGAATCGTGGAAAGCGGGAACGAAGCGTCGGGCGTCGGCGCCTCAGGTTGGCCCCACCCAAACTTGTGCTTGGTTTCTCCACTCATGTTTACATAGCATCCACCTAAACGACTCCGTACATCTCGAACGGTAGACACAGACGAAGAACAAGAGGTACGTTTCCACCATTCTTGTGGCAGGGCCTTCTTGACCCAGATTCACAGACTGGCCCACTCCGAAGTGGCGGGGCCCGCTCTCGCGCAACGCCTATCAAGCCCCAACAGGCGAACCGGTGGTCCGCCACAGAGGTGCGCTTGCTACACTCTTTCTCTTTCCGTATTTTACTGACACGCAACCTTGCGTTCAGGACCGTCAACTCATCGACTCGCTGTTTGAAGTCCTCGGCTCGATTCCTTGGCGGCGCGTCACAGCGTACATGGCCGACAAGGGGTTTCCGTGTGCGGATCGTGGAGAGGGTGCCATTCGGGGGAGGTAAGCATTGTCTCTCCACCTCCATCTCATGTGCGTCTTTCTCTTCGAGTTGTACTGATCAAGCTCGAACGCGTAGATGGAAAGTGCTCCGCCCAAGGTTGTACGTCGCACCTGCACCAACCGTGCGTGGCGCTGCAGCCAAATCTCAACTCAAAGCTCGCGAACGCGAAGAAAACGCGGCAAGAGACGAGGAAGACGAGGAAATGGAAGTTGACCCCAAGGAACCCCAGCCTGAACATGAACATCAAGCGCCTCCCGAGCCAGAACAAGCTGTCGTCGATCTGGAAGCGGTAGGGGGTGGGGATGTGGAGGCTCTGGGCGGAGATACAACGGCCGAAGACGACGACGTTGCCATACGCGAGGCAGACGCGAAGAAGCGGGAGCGAGCTCAGAGGAGGAGGGTGCCGCCGACACCGGATGCGCCCAGTCCCGAAGCCCATATTGATGTGGAGAGCGGTGGACCTGTACTGGCTCAAGATCCAATGGATCTGCCCGTTCCGCCGAGAGTTGTCTCCCCTCGTCCGCCAACACCACCCTCGATCCCAGTTCCTGTCCTGGCTCCGGGTCAGACGTCCCCGCACGGTCCGCCGCTGGCCTTGGCTCCACATTCGCCACCGCCTCTCACTACGCCGTTGGCTTTCGTCTCTCCAAGTCAGCCGTTCCAACACTCTACTCCAAACGTATCTAGAGAGCCAAAAGAACCGAGGTCATATTCGCATCACCATCCCGCGCCTCGACTCGAGGAACATCCGAATCTCAGACCCCGATCTCCATTTGCTCCTCCCATAACCCGTTCTCCTCTTGCGCACGACATACACCTCTCGCCAAGCAGAGAACAAATGCAACTCTCACCACAACTTTCCCCTCACAGCGCACACAAGCTGCCCACGACTGGGCGTACCCTGCCTTCACTGTCGTCTCAGCTTCTCTCGCCTCCTACAGGGCACACATCGGCCTTTGTCCCAATGCAGTCGCCAACACATCTACCATTATCTCTCGCTCACCAGGCAAGCATCGATACTCGACACCTACCCCCGCCTCAGCCGTTCCTCCCTCGCGCAGAGCACGTTTGGCCAGCAAGAGCCGCGCCTCTGACCGGGCGGGCTTACGAGGCGCCCGGAGAGAGAGGGTATGAACGAGGATACGAGTCGGGTGGAACCCGCGAGTATCACATCAGCGGCGAACGGGGAGGAGGGGGATACACACGAAGCGCCTATGCTCCACCCGACGACCGCCATACGTACCCAGAACGAGCCTATAATGTCTTGCGCGAAGAACGAGCACACGAGAGCAGCGCTCGGTACGAACGCGAGCTGGAACGCAAGTCACGAAAGCCAGAGATGTTGCCGTTTCCGCTCCCACACGACCAGCGGCCCACTCGGCGCGAGGCGTACCAGGGCTCGAGTAGTGGTGTAGCCTACGCACCGCCCCCGTCTTTGGCGGCGTACCAGACTTCGCCGTCTCATACGTCGTTCCAGACCACGCCATCGTACTCGTCTCAGGTATTTGCTCCGACTAACCCATATTCTGCTTCGTCGTCGTCGCTGTTTACAACACGCGAGCTGATTCCCGGGCAGAGTCGGTTACCTGTCCTTGGGGAGCGTACCCCGTCGCCTCGACGGAAACGCGAGGGCCGAACGGGCGGTAGTCGCAAAACCAAGGGCGGGAATCAGGCAACGAGCTCTCAGGAGACGAGTGAGGTTCCCGACAGTACCGCTGGGAGTAGCGATGGTGGACGCTAGTATGTGCATATGTAGGACATTCCTTGTTTTCGATATATTTTTGTTTCTAGGATGTATGTACGAGTGGGCGTAGGGACCAGGGTGTGGAGACTGAATATCTTGGTGGTTATATTTGATAGATTATCAGCTTTCGTCGCGATGAGATGAGCGCGGGCCGCGCAGGTGCGATGGCTTGGTATCGAATGTCCCTGGAATTAATTTTGCGACAATTGGGTGTTGATTGAACCTTGCACCGGGGCCCGCGTTCGAGTGGTACGACGGCGCGGTGCGCATCAAGTGTGATTTGGCCGTCGCCAGCGTCGAGGTGGAAACAATCACTCCAGTTAATAATGTCGCAAGGCCTCTCGTAGATTCATTCAGCGGGAAATATCAACACCAACAAGTAGGCGAACAAGGGATAAATGAAATCAAACCCGAGTTGCGCGATAAATCAAAAACAAGCAAACAAAAGGGTGAAAGTAAAAAACTCAAGCCAAGGCAAGACGACTGAAATGTCCATTGTCTCACTATATCATTTCGTGCAAGGCAGATGCTAGGCCTTGGCATCCGCCGTGCCTCTGTTCTCTTTAGCTTCTTCCATAAGTTCTCCCCTCATTTGTGCACGGGTGTACCCGATGGCTGCTGTGAGTGAATATATTGCGACGTTTGTTCCCTGTTGGCATGACAAAGGTTAGATATTTTCGTGCAAGTTATTCCGGTGCGAATGCTTGCCTGGTAGAACAGCACCGAAATAAACGCCAACAGCAGCAGCCAGACGATCCTAAAGGTAAAGCTCCGGTAGATTGGCAATTTCTTCATAAAAGGCAACGGCCACTGTTTTAAAAATAAGATTTGAATATGAGTGACGCCATGCGCGAAAAAGGAAATTATTGAACAATAAACACGAGGCTGGCACGAATGAGTAGGGGGAAGGCGAGACTTGCCTCGAGGAGCGTGAGGGTAAGGCTCATGATGATCGTCAGGATTTGAAGGAGCGGGACGGTAACGATGATGGCAATGAAAGGAGCAGCACTTTTGGCAGTGCTGTAAATAGAAATGGTGGTGAGTAACGGGAGAGGAACGGCAAAGTTCGTACGTACATCATGCCTCCTGAGAAGGGATTTGCTGCGCCCTTGGGAGGTGCGACGAGTTGCCCGCCGATAAAGTCCCAGAAGAATTTGCGGAAGAGAATACCCCAGAAGCCGGCCCACATACCATCTGTCAAAATCGTCGTTAGCTCGAGCGAGTATCCATCAAACGTGTATCACTCACAGATTCCCGCGGTAAGAGCAACGAGGCGAGCCCACTGGTGCCAAAGGAAAACTCCCATATTCACTTGGAGATCGATATACGAAAGATAAAAACGAGTGATGAACGAAACAGACAAATCAGCGAGCACTGCTCAACTGTCGCAAGTAACCAAGTACGAGGTGAACAAAGCAAACGAGGTCGAAACCCGGGCTTGAGAAAGAGTAATTCAAGTGTTCAACGAGAAAAACGAGTGGGGCAGAACTCTACCAGGAGTCTGCAAAGAAAATAAAGAAAGAGAAGGAGAGAGAGGCGAAGCTTGCGGTGGTGGACGCGGTCAAGGGAACCCGGGTCCATGACCAGGTCGCTAAGGCCGCCCGAAGAGGGTCACGTGAGAGACCCTGATTGAAACCAGCAACAATCAGACCATTTGTAGTCTTGGTTGTATGCTATTCGAGTGCGCAAAATGTGTGGGCTTCAGCCTATGCGTTTAATGGCGCTGCATAGAACATTATGCTCTGCTCGACTTTATCTCGTTGGTAAAGACTCGATGTTATGGCGGGGACTGTTCCAGCCTGCGTAGATGGTGCTAGGTTAACAGGTTATTCACATTCTAGTAGTAGATACAACTAGGCTTTGGATGCCTGGCTAGTAAAACTGTTTCTAAAACACTGTGCACGAGCAATCACGCTGTTGCTTGGAGCCAGTGAAGCGTCGACCATTTGCGTTTTCCAATAGTGTAGTTGTGCCACCGCATGTCATATTTGAGGTAGAATAGTCTAACTAATCAAGTTAAAACTTGCTGAAGACCTGGATAAATGCTCAAAAAGCAACAAAGGGAACGTTTAGTTGATCTCACCTATGGGGGCAACTCTACGAATCCTTCCGCCTAGCATACATGTATGAAGGCCGAATAGCAGAGCACAAGCTCTTAGCACCAATTATTCCCTCTTCTTTTGGAAAAATGATACTCTCGAGAGGATTTCAGACCACACATTTTGAACGATGCTTAAAATAGAAGTGCATGGACCAGCCCCGGTGCAAATATTGCCTCATAAGCACGTGACGTCAAGCTGACCGGATCGGGTGTTGACCTTGCGGCTGAGCACCCCTATCATCATCCCGTCTTCTAGTACTCGCTTCTCGGCAGGTTGCACAAAGGCTGGCTGAACAGAACTCACAGTTACGACCATCATTGGCTAACTTTCTTGGGTTGCGGTATATCTGACGGCATTTGACGTCACCTTGTCGAGAGATCCGCGTTTTTTGCAAAGTTGGATCTAAGCTTTTCTTCTTCTTGACCACGTTCGTACTTCCACCACCAAGTTTACAGTCTCTACTGGGGGTACCTCATGTCCTGGAACCAGCAAGGCCCGCCTCAGCAGGGCTACAATCACCAGCAGGGATTCGGTCCCAACAACGGGCAATGGAATGCTGGGCCGAACCAATGGCAAGGCGCTGGCGGACAGTATCCTCCCCCATCTCAGCCATACGCCGCACAGGTCAACCCTCCGGTAGCCGGATTTAGCGACTACAAGGCCAAGACGGACGAGTACGGGGAAAGATTCAAACCGAAAAACAGACTGCATGATATCCCGTTTTTGATTTTGTTTATTGCACAGGTAAGTGTTGCGAGATTTTATCGCAAACCGGGGCAAGGGAACTCAGACTCGTGCTAATCCTATTTACATAGTTTCTTGGGTTCGCGGCTGTATCCGGGATTGCATTGAATAGCTGGATTTCGAACGGGTCCCTGTCGAGCGGAGGTGTGGGTGGAAGTCAACATAGCGGAACTAACGTCACCCTAAACTCGTGCGTGCCATGCTCCTATTCATATACAATTTAGACTGACTTCCGATTCTCCGCCTGTTCATCCACCTCCTGTCACCTCATTACTTGTTCTTACCACCCTGGATCCACGTAACTGGAACTACGTGCAGCCATACTGTTTACTTGCTTTTGCTTGTAACGGCTTGCGCACTTTTGCTCTCCACCATTTACCTAATGATGGTACGAGCATTCACGAGCGTTATTCTTCAAATCACCCTGGCTTTGAGCGTAGCTGCTAATATAGGTTAGTGCGAAATCTAGTCATCCTTTGGCCAAGCTGATCCATGACCCTGTTATCATAGCTATCGCCGTTTACTATTGGGTCACTGCGTACTACTCCGGGGCTATAATTTTTACCATCATCGCTGTATTCGGCGTTCTTGCTTATTTCGGCATGCGGAGTCGTATTCCTCTAGCAAGCCTTCTCCTGCAAGTAAGTCCATTTTTGTTGCTCCTTCGCGGAATATACGCACCCCCAATCTTTGCACTCAATCTGAGTCTGATCAAAATTGGAAGAGCCCGGGGCTGACTAGCTTTGAACCTTAATAACCTTTACGTTTTAACCGTGTTTATTTCTCGTCTAGGTCGTGATGGATGTCTCAAAACATCACAAGAGCGTGCATATCGTTGCATTCACCGGGCTGATTGTACAAGCCGCCCTGAGTGTGTGAGTGGGGCAATTTACTTGAATCTTTTGCTTCTAACGAGGGTGCCGCACAATTCCCCATGCATAGTTGGTTCATCTTTACCGCTATTGCAACGTATGCCAAGTGGACGCCGGATGCTGCCAGTGAGTGGGTTCCCCCATTGCCACTTTCAATCTAGCCGCCTCCAAATACTTATTGTCGTTCCGTGATGTTTCATTTGTTGCCTATTGTCTATCCACGGTGCTAACGCGATGTTCACTTAGCATGTGGAAATGGCACCTCATGCTCCTCAGGAACTGTGGCCGGCCTTATCTTTTTCGAGCTCTTCTCCTATCTATGGACATCTCAGGTTGTGGGCAACGTTTGCCTTGCAACTATGGCAGGAGGACCGTATGGAGGCTGGTACTACTTTGGACCCAGCAACATGGGAATGATGGTATTGATTTACCCACCTACTCGACTCTGGAATCCAAACTAACGCCCTCGGACTTGTCAGCCCAAGAATCCAGCCCTCGCAGCGTTTGCGCGCGCCTCGACCCTCTCCTTGGGTTCAATCGCGTTTGGATCGCTGATTGTCACACTCCTCGAGTTGCTGCGTATCATTCTAAATGCGATTCGGGCAAACGCCGCTGAGAGTGGGAGTCGTGAGTAGTCAATTGTATTTAGGCCTCGTCCGAATGCGCTAATTCGGGAGTTTTGTTTAGCCGTGGAGGCTGCTCTGGCGTGTTGTGCTGCGTGTTTTGTGGGCTGCATCGAGTCGCTCGTGGAGTATTTCAACCGATACGCATATATTGAAATTGGTAGGCACTTGGCTTTCCGCCTGAGCTTATTCTAATCAGTCGAATGGCTCTCGTAGCGCTGTACGGCAAGCCTTACATCCCCGCTGCCAAAGACACTTGGCGCCTGTTCAAAGACCGTGGGATTGATGTGCTGATTAACGACTCACTTACGGGAATGGGTGCGTGATAATTACTCCATGCTTGCGCTAATTCACAAGCAAACTCATCATGGCGCTTTTTTCAGCGATGACCTGGGGCGCCTACCTTGTTGGTCTCTTGTGCAGCCTATTCGCTTACCTCTACCTCCGTTTGACACACCCGTCATATAATACCGACGGACAATATACGGCGCCGGTCTTACTCTTTGCGTTCGTAATTGGTCTCCAATGCTGTGCGTGACTACCAGAAACAACGCCGACATATAGCCATAATCGAGACTAACGCTTTGCTCCAGCTCTAACTCTTGCTTCTGCCATCGAAGCTGGAGTGTCGACGATGTGAGTTGTCGATTATTATCCGGTTTGATTGAGGCGCTAAACGTTTATCCTGCAGCTTTGTCGGCCTGGGTGAAGATCCCCAAGTGCTGGCCGAGCGTTCGCCAGGGCTGTTTGAGGTGAGTGAAAGTCGTCTAGTGTACGGCATTGGCGGCTGATTGATGTTTATTATTCCTCTATCTCCCCTACCGGATGATAAAACACCCTCGTGTCCCGTTGCTAGATGATCCGCGAGCATTATCCGGATGTGGTCCGTCCCGTCGGTCAAGTCTAGTGGACGCGGGATGCCGACAAATGGGGTGCGGATGTGGCGTTTTTTTCATTATGCTGGCCGGACTCGAGAATAGTTCTCGTTTCAGTCTTGTTCATTGTTCCCGGAGGCTGGTTGTGATTTTGGCTTGATTTACTAGTAATATATTATATGCACACACTAGCGACAAAATACCGACGTAACACAGCTCCAACTCACCAGCGGCGTACTTGAAACACTGTTGCCCCTTTCACAAACGAGACTGAAACGCATCCTACTAGCGTTGGTGCTTCAGATTGAAAAGGACAATTTGACCAAGCCAAAAGCTATCTAGTGCCATCATATTTGGCCAGCTGGCGCGGCAGTATTTATGCTATTTCAAGGATTTTTCTCGGCTCCGATCGATCAAGGCTATAGGGGCTAAAAAGAAGCCCGACGCGGGGCTCGAACCCGCAGCCTTGAGATGAAGAGCACTTCGATCAGTGATTCGTAAAAGTCTCACGCTCTACCGATTGAGCTAGCCAGGCTTGTTGATTGATGGTGCTGTGCGCCCGAGTACCGCCATGGAATATTCAATTTGCCCGAAATTAAGTCACCCATCCAGCTTTCACCGAGGGGTGATTCTTGCCACACCTAATCTTTTGCGGATCCGGTAGCCGACTTGACTTTGATTTCCACGCCATGCACAGCGTGGCCTGGGCCGAATTCCACGCTTTGAATTGTTCAGCCTAAATCGCCATGTAGCATGGATAGGCGAGGATACATCCCCGTGGGGCTAACCCAGTGGATAGCTTTTGCAAGGCTCGTAAACGGCACCTAGTATTAACCCGGTACTTTGGAAACTGACTCATCCGGGGCGCGACGCCGTTTCAGTCCCCGGTCAACCGGCCATTTAGCGATCTACAAGTATGCTATCGAGTGGATACTATCAGAGTGGAAATAATATGCAAGGTGCCATCCAGTGGTAGCGCAAGAACCATGACGTTCGTCCAGACGCTTGGTGCTCGTGGAGGACCTCGATGCTGGTACCAGCACCTTTGTGGGCCCAATAGGATCTATTCGAGCTACACCGCGGCCCAGCGATTTGGGCGGTAATCCACCTTGGAACCTTGCTAGGTATGTGGCGAGCTTCTGCCTTGAGGCGCGCATACATCACCGATGTGTATCTCCGCATCGCCCAAATTTTACAGGGAATATAAATCTGAAAACCAGGTTCGGTTCATCCTTGGTACTAGACTTAAACGTTAGTGGGGCCCCTAGCTGAGTTCAAGATCCTCTGATAGAGCATCGGAAGATTGGATGGGTCGGTAATCGTTTGCACGTCAGGTGTTTCGTCATGACCCGAAGTTTGTCCCAGTAGACCAATTCAACCTCCTGCTTTAGGCTCATCAGATTAACAGGGTATTATTGAGGACGAAAAATGGCAAATTCTATGTACAATCAAATCTATGAGTTCAGTAAAGGCGAAGTGTATGGGAGTCCGAAGTTTAGGAGTAGCTACAGCCGAGCACACGATAAATACAACGGAGTACTGTTCTAATAAAAAGCGAAATAAAGAAATCAAGTTCAGTTTCAGTATCAGATCTAAGCTCGATCCATATTAGGTTTACCAAGTCCAGAATTACTCGCTCCGACGTGCCCATACCATATGGTACTTGGTCACTGTTTGAATGTTTGGCTCCCTGAGATCCCGTAGAACGGCTTGGGTGAGAGCCTCGGCATCAGGTAGAGGCATGCCCGACATTTGCAACATCGGTCGAAGGCTGAGGGTCGTTGCCTTCCACACCCGGGCCCCCATTAGGCCCACGTCGTGCATGAGTGGATGCGGATGCCACAAGCCATTGGGTGCCGCCCGCATGTCTCGCCCAGAGGGTTGAAATCCGCCCAATGCGTCCAGCCACGCTGGCATCTGTGTTGCCGCCCGTGCAGCGATGCCCTGACGTTCGAATTCGCGTCGAATAATTCGCACGAAACGCGTTAGACCGGGAGCGTTGGTTGCCGGGCGGACAAGCTGGGGGTCAGACGCGTCGAATATTTCGAGCTCTTGCTCTCCGAAAAGGAATAGCCCGCCTGGACGGAGCACACGGCGAATTTCTGGAAGAAAGGCTCGATAGTCTCGGAACTACGGAAATGGAATGTGAGTAAGAAAAGATAGAACATGATCGCCCAAGGAAGGGTTTTGAACATGGCAGGTGAAAACGGCACATGTCCATTTGCAGGATAGTGATCGATGACGGCTAAGGAGAAAATCAAGCGTGAGATGCCTCACCGTCGTCATCGTAAAACGGCAGTGCACCATATCAAACGTGGCGTCTTGAGCTCGGATACCATCCAATATGTTGTACACCTCAAACTCTATGTTTGCATTTGGGGTATGAGGTGCCATCGGCGCGAGGTCGACGCTCACGAAATCCACATCAGGTCGCTCGGAGGCTAGTTCCTTGACCCTGAACGCATGTATGGTGAGATTTCAAACCCAAAGTAAGCACAAGGTAGAGAAACATACCATGTTCCAGACCTCGTGCATATATCCAACACACGCCTTCTACGGCCCCGAACGGGCGTAAGACATTCGGTGATTGGTCCCCACTGGTTCCCTCCCAGCAGCAACTTGAGGCTGGTGTGTTGGAGGTCTTGACGATATAGTTCTTCGTTATCGACGGGGTAAGCGAGAGGAAGGTTTTCGTCTACATGAAACCGGCGACCAAACAGCTCTCGAAAGTATTCTATGACATGGTGAGTATATGTGTGGGTTCGGGTGTGAGCGTGCTTACCGCCGGCTTCGTCAGAGCCTATAGTGGTCATCGAGCCACTGGATGCCTCCGAGTCGTCGGAATCATAGCCAGACGAACGAGACGGCTCGTCACTCTGCGAGGGGTGTACAAGATGGACGACTCCGCCTGTTGCTTCATCCCAATAGCGAGACGTCATGACAAAAGACAAAAGGAGAGGTGGGAAGAGTACTCGTATAGAGGGAGGCTAATTTATAGAAGTGAGAGTGATAGTTAATATGGAAGAGATTGTGAGAGGAAGGAGTGGTGGAGTTGGAAGTCAAGCCAGAAGTTTGCGAGGCCAAAGAAATAGTGGTGAGAAACACCGCGGATGATATCGAAGCGGGTACAGATCAAGGATTGTGTAATGTCAGAGAATGGATAGGCGCGAAAGTGGCGCTACTCGATCGGCACGGGGGATATATTTGCTGGTGCAGAGTCATATCTCGTGGCTTTGCCTTTCTATGCCACGCGAGCGAGGACGGCTTCTCGTGAACCCACGACATCGAACCATGTTTAGGGGACCGATGTCCCTCGTACGAGTGATGACTTGGTTGTGTATGTCGTGGGACGACGACTGTAAGCTCGATCGTCCTCCAAGATATCATGAACCTAGAGCGGGGCGGGGCCTCACGGAATGACATTATCCCATAACACCACTATCCAAATCGTCAACTGTAGCCTACAGAGACAAAGGAAAAATAACGCAAAGGGGATATGAGCCAGATCTGCAACTCTAAGCTGGGAGACGAGCCTCACCCGATACTGCTTCGCTCATTAGTGGACCTAGCGATGATAGCGAACATTTTCCTAATTGGTTGATATGACAATTCCCAGCTGCCGGAGACACCAAGCAGACGTTATCTCGTACACTCGACCCGGAGCGAGCAGGCCGACAATCCTTACCTTTGGGGCAAACGAATGATAGATTGTGGGGGGCGTTGTACACGGGTGCGATCCCACCCGTAGGCTCGGTGGAACGAAAGCTAGCGACTGGGTGATTTCTCTCGGATACGACGCCATCAGCGCGTGCCCCAGGCAATAATTGACACCCCATCCGGTCGCAACTCCTGAAGCTGCAGATCTCCAGAAATGGCCGAGAGGAGGCGTTAGACTCGGCGTCATCAGGGCGCCGATATCGTGCCTGCATGTAGATAAGGTGGAACCGCCTAGCCTAGGAACGCAGTCCGCGTCTACAGAGTGGAGGGCGCCGGTCTAGGTCAAACATAGCCAAGAGAATGACGAAAAATGGGCTGGTCGTCGCTGCGGTCGCTGTAGCGGAGTAGATATGACAACCGGCGCCAAAGCAACATAAGTGATTTCTTCCAAGCGATCGCAGAGTACGAGCATTTTGGCTGAATCCCACGTGTCTCTCAATGAAAACCACGTGGGAGAGACGGACGTATGTGCTGAGATGGCTAGTACGCTGAACAAATGTGGTCGTAAAACCGAACTCTGCGACTGTGGTTGTGGTCCGGAACAGATCATGTTGACCCAACTGATTAGCGCCGGGCTCCTGCAGTACCTCCTGACCACCATGCAGGGACCACGTTCGTTTTTCAGGTTGTCCAGAGGCGGGCCTGGACTGCCAGCTCCGACCTCTGGTTCTATTTTAATCATGGTCAGTCAACTATATCTGATGATTACCACACTCAAACCACACCTCCTTGTCGTCAGCCGGTCATCTCTGCTGGAAATGTCTCTCAGTTGTCAGCAGACCTGCTCATCCATACACTCGCACTGGAGCGAGTTGGTGTGTTTAATCCCGAATACCATGTGCCCGTGGTTGGCGGACCGGATGGCCCAATCGATACCGGCGTCACCGTACCGATGGAATGTACGTCTGTCGCCATTGTTGCATATTTCATATCAGATTCTTTCCCATAGCAAGTAGTGTTCGGCTCGCCAGGCGGTGATGTTTACGTGTTGCAGCAACGATCGCCAGTCCTCAAGGTTCTTTCCTCACCATTGAATTTGAATGCAACATGCCGAGGACTAACTCCAATATAACCCCCTAGGATCACAAAGAGGAATTTGTCCAGCAACTATTGGAGATGATTGGATCTAGTGGGTTTAGAAGCGTGCTTTATCTGGTTGGTTCAGATCTTTCAACTAGGACGGATGCTCAAATGAGGTCAGTAAGCCTCAGACTACGTTCACTTGATCTTCACGGCGTCTACGTTAGCTCGGTCTACTACCATGCCCTCTCCAAGAACACAACCAAGGGGGATATTTCGGCCACACCCCTCGGTAGCATACTTGATCTACCAGTATTCGCCGATAGCGCGGACGCTCAAGACGTGGTAATTCCGGGAGCGGGCCTCGCACGGAGACTCCTATCGGCACCTGGATCTAGCCCACCCCGTGTTGCCTTAGTCCAGTTTGTCGCCGAAGGTGACAACATTCCGGATGCTCATGCAATGGCGGCCATGGTCGCAAAAACACTGAAAATTGAAATTCAAGGTACATCCTGCAATTCAAGAGGATTTTTTGATGAAAGAATAACATTATGTCATGCCCAGACTGGAAGGAACCACCAAGCTGGAATTTCGGGATGTATGGGACTCCTCATGGTCAAGAGTTGTTCGGATGAGTGTGTTATTCTAGTCGTGTATTGAATATACTGAAGTAAATGGGGCCTTGTACCTACGCAGTCGTCCCACGCGGTTGCTATTGAGCAGGTTCTTATCCTTGCTCAGCGCTTGTGGACGACCAGAAGGTGTCATATCACGTGCTTATTGCTCTCCTTCCATCGAGATTCGACAGATGACGCGACTGGTGTGGTACTTGACACCACCCCAGGTACAACGATATGAGCGAGACCGTAGCACCCAAACCATGCCCCACTACACCCCTCCAACCTACAGACCATGTCTAACAACCGAAACCTTAAACCGCTGAAACAGCTGTGCGCGGCTCGCTACCCCAGCAACCTTGGATGTGTTCGGCCAGCCGAACAAAACTCTAAATGGTGCAGGCAAGTAATTTCGGTGACGGATACATTTGGCAATGTCTCGACTTACTTGGATCCACACGCACAGCACTCACGAAGAAATCGAGGGAAAACTCCTCAAATTATACAAGCGCCATACCACAGCCCTGGAATCCGATATCGCAATTCACAAGCTCGATTTCTCCGCTAGGTCTAGGGCTCTCAAGGGCCGTACTGCGAGTGGTGGCCCGAGCGGAGTTTTATCGCTCGAGGAACTACGGACTTGGTACGCAGACGCTAGACATCAATGGGTATTGGCTACGAGGTATATCCATTTAATCCGACGCAATTCAAGCCTCACCAGTTTCCATCTAGAACGCTAGATACCCGAGTTCGACACCACAACGCGTTCTACGATGGCGGAGATGCCGGGCACTTGCAGTATCTCGATTTCCTGTAGGGTTATTGCGCCATTCTATCGTACATTTCTCACATTTCTACATTCTATCTTACCCTAGACGGTCGCTAATCATGGACCTAGAAGACATGATGCATAAATGCGATGAACTGGGATACGAGGCAAGTCGGACAACAATCTTCGAGGCAGTGCGGGGCAGCTCACCATTATCTGGGAATTTATCAGCTACTTGTCCAAAAGGAACACGCAGGCTGGATACAACGCGCGCCACCGGCTGCTGGACCCGGCCGTTGCGGCCTGGAGACGAACATAGCCACAGACTGCGGGGAAACATTGTGCGCTAAACGTCCTTCGGGCCGGGGTGTTGCGGCTCCGCCCAGGGTCGATGATCGGGCATTACCCACACCGCCACCAAGCCCGACGCTACCGCGGCGACGCCGGGCCAAGCAGGCAAACCAAGCCCCAGAAATCGACGGCTCTGAGGAAACCGCATACAGGGACCTTCAGAAACGGGAAACCATCGTACAACGATTGTGTGCATTCCTCCAACCAGAATCTGGTAGGTCTTGCATCGATTACTACTCGTTTGTTGCATGCTGAAATGGTTATCAGGTGCTATTTGTCGACCCGAAGTTTTCGCTACATTTTTCAGGCGGGCCATCGCTCGTTCGCCTTCGCTATTCGTAAGAGCTCGAACCTGGGAGTCTCAGAACTATGGCCGCGTCTCCCCACCTACCCCCGCTAGTCCCGCAGCCTGTGAATCCCATGCCAACGTGGTCGCAGCATTCATCTCTTCTGACGCTCTTACCACTGGCGAGCTCGAGCGGCTAGCCAAAAGATTGCCATTCGTCCGGGGCGAGAGCATATCGGCTGAGCTTATCAGAGGTGCTATTGCGGATGTATTCCGAGGACGGGAGTCTCAAGTGGGGGTATCCAATACCGAGGCAGGCCAAAACCGTATCCCGCTGCTGGGAGGATGGATATACGAAAAGCCGTGGTCTGGCCCCATGCATTTGGACGCATGGGACATGATGCACCAACTGGTACCGTTCCCCCCTTGGTTCTATAGCGCATACACTGACCAAAAAGCTCCCTTTCTTGGCCAGATTGCATGTGCGGGGTGTGCTCTCGGAACATCGTGGACGTTTTCGGAAGCTCTCCAAGTGCGTCGGTGTGCGTTTGTGGGCGGACGTACAGAAGATGCCTCTCGTCTCGGCGTAGCCATTCCCACATGTCTACCTGCTGGAGCAATGCCTCGGTTCCCTCGATGGCAGGATGCGTGCTCGCCACCTGAGATAGCTATGCGTATATTAAACGTATGGCTGGCAGCTGATAATCGCAAAGCAAAACGTTCCGAGCTTAAAAGGTTTACCCCGAAAGTAAATGAGGATTGCTTCACCGGGTCTGTGGCTCACGCTAACTCGTGTTGTTTACGCCCAGACACGTGGAATTAAACCTACTTACAGTGAGCACCAAGAGCGCCACTGGATGTATCTGCGCATGGTCCGTATCCGCTGCCGCACTATCGCGCAATCACAAATTGATTGGTTCCTATTTAGCGCTGGTCGGAGAGACGACTGATTTCATTTTTGTCGTCTCTTGATGCCTCGGACGAGTTTGATATTTTGGCGCAGCGCCGAACGAAACCAGCGCCTACGCATGTTCACGTCCCAACTAAAGATTCCGACGCCTGGGTCTCACGTGTGCGGAGCGGTACAACCCCCGTTTCCAGACGCTCGGCTCGCTGGACGACATCAACCGTGTTCAAGATGGAAATCTTTGAATACTTCCGCAAGCAGGCTCCAGAAACCAAGGCTGGTCTGACGTATCTCGATCAGGATGACGTGTTGGAGGCCGTCGTGATGGACAACAGCAACGGGGAGTGGTCCCCGTTTCTGCAGAACGTGACAAACGTCTTAGTTTCTGCGTGTGGCTACGATTCGCTTGACTCCATGCTGACCGGAGAATTATGAGCCACTAGAGGGTGGCAAACAACTCCAAGCAAAGTCGGCAACTAACCTGGAGAATCCGGCAGCCTGTCAAATAAGAATGCTTGAAAACAATTGGTGCAGGAAGATCTTGGTAGAATCGGGCCTTCCACTTTCGGTGTAAGCAATAGAAAACTATATTGGCATTTATCCAGTACAGTGGATCCAGTGCCAGCTAGTCTTTTTCCTTGGGTCGTGCACCCTACGATGGGAAGTACTAGCCATCTACTGGCCTAACCACGGTTCATTCTCGGCAAAGTATTCGTGAGAGCTGCGTACGAACGAATCGGTGAGTCATCAAGTTCATGTTCAGGGGTGGGGGAAAGGGGTGCTCACTCTGCGTTCATCGCTGCCTTGCCGGGGTCGTTCCGGGCGAGGTCGCGGCAGCCTCCTTGGCCGTATACATGGTCTGATGTGCCGGCGTACTCGGGGAAATGAGATGCTTCGTGAATGATTGTGCCAGCTTTGGAGTCTGTGCCTTCTAGTGGTGCATTCCAGAATGCTCCGCCTAAGACGAGGGGAGTGGTTAACAGAATGGTCGCGTAGAGCTAGTTAACAACATACAGAGGTAGATCTCTTTGAAGTGTCCTGGGATGATCACGTAGGCATAGATACCCTATGCCGTTCGAGCGGTTGAGTGCCAAATAACAAAAAGACAATCGATATAGCTTACAGGGTCAGTGCAAGTGCAGTCGTAGTTGAAGGTTGGAGGGTTGAATCGGATGTTCTGCGATTATCATGATATTAGGGATGAAAACTGGCAGATGAGCCAAGGTTCTCACATCGTAGTGCTGAAAGACAGACTGATAACGGCCTTGGTCCCAAGCTCCGAACCACTGGACTCAGAGTAAGATGATCGGATATACCGGAGCAAAGGTAAGCGAGAGCCCACCTCGGTGTAACGTCTCGTCCCCCAAGGACCGTCCCGCAAGAATCTGAGGATAAACAATCAGAAAGGAACTAGGTCGAGAGCTAGAGGACTCGCCCATGAGCACCATGTGCCATGTTCATCGCACGATCAGCAGCACTGTTGATGCTGTCGATCTGAGGATCATTGCAGCCACGGAACAAGGCACGCTTGGCGATTGCTTTCCCGTGTTCAAAGGGACCAGTCCCGTGTGCGGCTCCGTGTGCACCTGGCTGGAATTTTGGGCCGGAAAGACGACCGCTTACAGAAACCTCTGCGACCTGTGCTTCAGCGGCCTCCACAGGCGCAATGCTGCCATCCGCAGAGACGGAGAGGAAGGTGCGTGCGCGAGCCGAAGATTTGAATTTGTACTTGCCGGCTCCTCCGCCTTTGCCGGTGAAGTCGTAGATAGAGGCCACTGCGCAACTATTGTTAAATATGCAAGGCGAAGGAAGGATTTAAGAGATACATACGGCTATGAGTTATGTTTACGGTCGCACCGGGCTCGATAATAGTGAAAAGCTCCGATTTACCAGACTTAACAGCGGCAGCCGGGCTATATTTGACCTGTAGGCTTGGCTTTAGTAATGGGTCGTGCACAAACGGATGTTCTACGAACACGAATGCCAGTAAAGTTGAGCGAGGGGCTGTTTGCTAGGCTGGGCTCTGAGCGAGCAACCTGGAATGCATCTGTCTCCCAGGCTGAAAGCAGCGAGTTGGGATCCTTTAGTAGTTGGAGTGTTTCGGTACCGGTGTTCTTGAGCGATGCGGTGATCTTGAGTGCCGCTACGTCGGAAACAGACGCAGGTCCTATTGACACAGGTGAGACAGTAAGTGTAGCCCGTAAGTCAGCCAAGCGAGATATTACCAGAAGTGCTGAGAGTGAGACTAGGCTTTGCAGATGCCGCACTAGCGCCCCAGAAAGCCACCAAAGCTAAGCCAAGCGAAGAGGTAAAGACCATTGCGTCTGAGTAAACGACTAGACTGCTGGTTTCGCAGAGACTATGCGGTATCCTTTTATACGAGGACTAGAGACAGCTGATACTAGAAAAACCTAATACAGCAAGATTCTCAAAATCCTTAGCATGGCAGGAAGCGGCGGCAATAGCGCCCGAACGTGCCGGCATGCCCGTGTAACGGCGCGAGCTCACTCGTGGTCATCCAAGGAAGAGCTCGCGTCGTCGCAGACGCCCGGGAAGCGATTCAAATCCTGCAGTAGTTTGAAGAGACCACAAGGTGCACACCTTCCGTGTAGGCATGCGAATCAAGCCAAGAGAATTTGCTCAACCATCAAAACTCCGTTTAGCAAGGCCGAGTGCCCCGAATCAGAATATTATTAGGCGAAGGGGCGAAGATGCTTTGACACATAACCCAGTATAGCGTGCCAAGACCATTAGCGCCCGTGAAGCAAGCCCCGCCATAATGCAACGTGGATTGGGCTCGGTTGTTGGTGGGTGCAAAGATCAGCTGATGAAGGGCTCATAAGCGCTGTTTGGATCTATGTGCGCAGAGCCTTCCAGACGTAACTTACGGTGGATACTGTGTACTGTAAGTAATAAATGCTTCAATATTCAATCTGGAGGAACAGGTTCGAAATATGAACAAATAATGAACGAATTACAAAAAGGCCAGCCAAGCGCCCCACCAACAGAAGAGTTGGGCATGGAAAAACGGAGTGACGGGAGTAACACGTAAAAGAGGTCATTTTAGAGATAGTTTGTTAGGATGAACACCACCGAGATTCCACCCGAAATAAAGTATGCGAGCTGCCCGGCTGATACGCTAGCGGCTGCGCTATTTGCCCTACAAGACATAATTGAGAATGGTTATCGATTTACAGAGAAGATGGACGCACTTGACGGCGATTGGATACCCACGACGCTTAATCCTCCCCGGGGTAGCAGTGCGCCGCGCAGGAGCCGCCACAATAGTCGAAGTTACACCCTAGAGGATATATTGTTAGTGTAACCAAGACAGAGCGGTAGACCTTTTCTTACTGCTTCCTTGCAGAGGGAGGCAGCAGAATCATATGCTAGTTTGAGATCGTCCGAGTTTGTGCAAGTGGACTTAAAGCATGCATATGTTGCCTGGACGAATGGCTGATTCGCACACAAACAGGCATTATCCGTTAGTTGACATGATCCCGGATCTGCCTTTCCAAGACATTCTAGATAACGAAAGAGACAGGTAAATGGACCCGATAATCATAGTGAAGGAAAACACACCTATGGCGCAGTTTGGATATGCGCTTGTAGCTTGTGCAGAGGTAATCTGGAGGACAACCAAGAGAACGAGACAAAAGATGGCGTGTTTGGTGAAGGAAATCATTGTGGACGCTATAGGCAGCGTGTAAGAGAGGGAAAGAATGTGGCCGAGCGAGAAAGGAGTTGGATACCATCGACACAAAGCAAGCAACTTATAGGCCGATGGCGCTACGGAAGAAGGGCTACAGGCGTTTTTTGCTCCCCCGACTCGGCTTAGTAGTAAGGCACCCATAACCCATATCCACTCCGTGGGATAGTATAGAACCTCCGGTGCGCCGGGCCAAGTACTTGTCCATGCGATAGCCGAGCAGGGGTGCCCCGAAAAGGAAAGTTTTGAGGCGAATCTAGCATGATGTCCGCGTTTTCAGCCTTGGTTAATAATTCGTAGTGATTGGAAGCAGGAATTCTCGTAAGACATGACATAGTCGATAGCGAGGACAACTCTCATTGTTCGGCAGATGGGGTAAAGCGCAAAGCACACAGTATTGCCAATCAAGTGCGATGCTCACGTGACAACCGGGTGGCTCCGACTCTCCGAGCACTGGAATCGATGAGTTGTTTGATATTTCCTGCACAATGTCATAAATACCATATGCATAAGGGGATAATGCGCGGATATTCTGCCCATGCTGTACGACCGGGATGTCGTTGCGAAATCAAGGGGGGTCACAAAATATTAGCGCCTGGCCGAAATGACAAGCAAAGACGATGCCAGGAAGTGCCTGATTCAGTCCAAACTTAGCACCAAGGTAAAATTCGGTACATTCTCGAATAGGGGACTGACTAGGACCAGCTAGTTACTTTCATTCGTTACACAAACAAAGGAAATGAAAAGTGAGCTCATGAACTCATTCAGGTCAACGGCTAGTCAAGCAGCCCAAAGATTTCAGCATATTCGTCATCGCCTTGAGCCGAAGCGTGCAGCTCAATCGTGTTTCGGACCTTGATTGCGAAATCCGGTCCGACCAAATACGTAAGGAAGGCATAAGCCATATCCATCCCGGCCGTTACTCCGGAACTCGTCCAGGTATTCCCATCAACAACCCATCTCGCTTTCGGGATCCAGTGTATATTAATGCTCGTTTCAGCCTGTATTGACGAATGAGTGCCGGGATACAAGCAAACACGCGAATTACGAACCACGACTTGCTTGTATGCGGCCTTGTTTGTAGTAGCGTTTTTGCCCTCGAGGACCCCCGCTTGGGCTAGCACCCAGCTACCAGTGCAGACGGAGAGAAGATACTGAAGCCCAGGCGTCTGGGTTCTCACGAAGTCAAGAACAGTAGCCGAAATATAAGCTGGGCGTGTACCCAAGCCTGATGATATGCGCAATTTGATAGGGCGACAACATAAGGTAAGCGAACAAAAGCGCTGACCAAATTGGGAACACCGTACCTCCAGGAACCAAGATTAGATCATATTGAGTACCGTTGGCTTGAGCAAACGTTTTCGTGGGAACAAGCGCAGGTCCGATACCTGGAACGACTGGGTCCGCGGTCTCGGCGAGATAATCAATAACAAACTCGTATGGCGCAAAAGGCCAACTTGGGGAGGTCTGAACCATGGAACCTTTGGCCAGGAAGCCCAGGATGTCCATGGGACCTGTGCAGTAGAAGAGTTAAGCTACGAAATGCAACATTCAGGCAAGAGAAACTTATTGCATGTCTAAGGTTATCAACTTTGGAAACAATACAACTCCAAGTTTATATGTCGTGCGAGTGGTCGTGTTCCTGGCAGCCAGATTGTTCATGCGCAAGCTGCCATTTGGTGATGCTAGCAGTAAAAATTGATTCATTTGAGCGGTTAAAACCCATTGGTGACCTGCTAACCTTTGGCGGTGGCATAAATCAAACTTAACAACGGTAGCACCAAGAATAAATAGGGAAAGTGATGCACAGTACGAGCCATCTGGAGAGTTGTACGTGACACTAAGCTTGGTCGACTGAGACCTTTATATACCTAACCCTTGCCACTGTCCAAGTCGGAACCGGCCCGTAAGACCAGAACATCACAGGGAGAATTGAGCGTGGTATCAGTCTGGCCTCTATGGGGTTTCTCCCCCAACGCATACCCCTGCACTCATGATCCGTCCCCGACCTGGCCGGTATGATAGAAGTTTGTATCAGTCATGTGCATTTATCGCCAGGATGTTTCTCGGGACACAGCCTCCGACAATCACGTTCAGCAGCTCGAGAGCTGAGACGCTGGTTGAAGGGTACGCATT
This sequence comes from Ceratobasidium sp. UAMH 11750, assembly GCA_019677335.1. Classification (NCBI taxonomy): domain Eukaryota; kingdom Fungi; phylum Basidiomycota; class Agaricomycetes; order Cantharellales; family Ceratobasidiaceae; genus Ceratobasidium; species Ceratobasidium sp. UAMH 11750. Next base: position 3,446 of record WSLM01000190.1, on the reverse strand, counting down.
AGTCCCTCAACGAGCCCGCATTATGGCTGTCATTTTTGAAGGAGCTTCACATATCCTCGAGGCAGCCCTCTGGTAACCACGGCTAAATATACCTCTAGCTGCTTCAAAATCTGGATTGACAAGGTATATGCGTTGAGTTATATTTGCGGATTGGGTGGCACACAGTGGCTATGATTGGAAATACTTCGATTCTCCGGTAGATCACCTAAGTAAGCTTTGCTATGTCTATATACCAGGCGTTTCTTGGCAACAAAAGTACTCTCTAGACTACAAAATGGCATGCAGTCGATACCCCCTTAGATTAAACCATGCACGCCCGCAAACTCATCGTCATCAGCGTTTGCCGCCCGAAGTTCGACGATATTCTTGGCAATTGTTGCAAACTCTTCGCCTGCTACCATCTTGAGGAAATCGAATGCCATGTCTTGTCCTGCAGTGACTCCCGAGCTTGTCCAAATGTTGCCGTCAACTACCCAGCGTGCTTTGGCGACCCAGTCAATCGCAGTGCTAGTGTTCCTCTAGGTTTCAGACATCAGAATTTGGGGACGGGAAAGATGATACCATAAAATACAAACCTTTACTTCATTGAACGTGAACTTGTTCGTTGTCGCGCGTTTCCCATCAAGAATTCCGGACCCTGCCAGCAGCCAGCTGCCCGTACAGACCGTCAAAACATACTTGGCTTGGTAGGCTTGCTTGCGAATAAATTCATTAAGCGCCTTGGACGCCATGTCCGGACGGGCAGTAACCCCTATGATTTAGAGCCGTAAGTAACGGTAGGAACGAGTTTCAAACCAACTTGCCTCCAGGTATAAGAATAATGTCAAACTGCTTCGAGGCGACTTCCTCGATGGTCTTGGAAGCCAGGATACGGGGACCACCTCCCGGAACAATGGGATCATGAGTCTCGGCGATATAGTCGACCTCGAAGTAAGCGTTGGGCTTGGGAATTCCTGGTAGCGTTAAGGCCAACGACGTCTCCTCCGCAAATGAGAGGAGTTCCATAGGTCCTGTAAAATATGGATTTAGATAAGTAGACACTAGACTAATCTGCCAAAGCGACTTATTGGTAGTCCAAACTAGTGACCGATGGGAAGAGAACGACTGCCAGCGAAAAAACTTGATTAGGAGCCATGTTTCAGACGGAAGGTAATCGGTAGAGTGATGTTCTGGAGAAAGCTCGCTGTGAGATGAATATATACTCGGTACGAACATGCATAGTCTCTTGGTTCAAGTCGCTGTCATCAAAACTAATGAATTAATGCCGGCGTGGATCTTGCGGGAACTAACTTGCGCCTGCGGGAACTGACTTGCGCCTTCGGATGCACTGCTAGGAAGCTTAGGATGCCGATCCACACTCGGCGGACCAATAGATAAATCAACCCTGACTCGGCCATCTTTCATCTCGTGTCCACATGACCGAGCATTCATCCATAATTGCCATGATACCGCCGATAGAGTAACAATCTACATTTCATGCACAGGTTTTACTAAACATACATTATCAACTTTCAGACATTTCAGACAAGACCAAAAATCTCAGCAAATTCATCATCATCTGGTCCAGACGCATGCAACTCGACAATATTCTTGACCTTGGTCGCAAACTCATCGCCCGTCACATGCTTCATGAACGCATAGCCCATATCAGCTCCTGCCGTGACTCCGGAGCTCGTCCAGATGTTCCCATCCACAACCCAACGAGCCTTGGCAACCCACTTAACCTCTTTGCTCGTGCTTGCCTAATATTCATATACAAGTCAGCGAAGAGGAATGAGTCGCGCGAGTGTGCCGATACATACCACACAATCTTTGAACGCCGCCTTGTTAGTCGTCGCGCGTTTTCCATCCAGCACACCAGCATCAGCAAGGACCCAACTCCCAGTACACACAGACAGGATAAAAGTCGCCCCAGCCGCCTGTTTCTTTACAAACTCGCGAACAGCAGGCGACAACACATTCGGCCGTGTCCCAGGTCCTATTAAACTCGTTAATCCCGGGTCGTACAACTAGACTTGAATCCAACTTGCCCCCCGGAACAAACAAGATATCATACTGCTTGTCCTCGACTTGAGCAAACGTCTTGGATGGAAGGATCTGTGCGCCCCCACTCGGAGTAATGGGCTCGCGCGATTCCGCGACATAGTCGATCACGAATTCGCAGTCTGGAGTGGGCCACCCTTGGCGTGTTTTGATGTACGAATCTGATGCGGCGAAAGAAAGCATTTCCATCGACCCTGTGCACAAAACGTTAATATAGATCGCACATCCAGGAGAGAGCGACTTATTGGACATCCAAAAAGGTAACCATCGGGAATAGAACAACCCCGAATGAATAAGTCTTGGGCGACATGGCGAAGGATGCACGCAATGAAAGGAGATGCTAAACAGCTACCTCGACCTTGCCCCCCTAAATACCAGCATTGCATGTGACTCGACATCGCAAGATCAGTCAGCATCTACCCATAATTTAATTACTTACTCATCCAGTGTTCAATCCATCACTCCAATCTCCACCCAGCCTCATTATCCACGCTAGGTCCTTGATATCAAGAAAAAAATCCTGTTCTATTTAGCACAACAAACATTCAAGAGAGACAGACTAGGGGCGCAGTATCCCTCCCCGGCAGACAGTATTACACGGATAGGAAAAAAAAAGGAGAGTCAAACGCACAAAGAGAATAAATACCAAACACTGCATCTCTCCTAATCATTGACCCGCAAGGGGAAGGAATCCTTTGATAGTATACACCATCGCATGGACAGCTTTGGGAACAGACTGGTACAACCCCCACGCAATCACAACTACAACAACCCATCAGCAAACCCTCCCCCTAAACCAAAAAAAAAGACAAAAACTCACTCAACAAGATAGGAAGCCAGAACAACACCAACATACGATCCTCTACAAAAAAACGCCATCACATCAGCCCCAAATCACAACATCCATATGGCGACTCACTCTTCAACTTGCGCATCTTCTGACTATGATACGTATACGCCCTCACCTCCCGATCCGTCACCTGCGTCGGGAAATACCCAAGCCGCCTAGCCAACCGCGTCCGCAACTGCACCTGGTTCAATCCTTGCACAGCGCCTTCGGGCAGAGGCGCAGGCGGGTACACCGTTCGCACTGCATCCTGCTCCTGCTTGACACCCAAAAATCCACGGAACGCAGTAAGATCAAACGTGCCCTTTTCTGGAGTCTGCGACCAAGGAATCGTCACAGGCCACGCAGACAAGGCCGGTATATCCGGCAGATTGACCCGAGTGAGCGGCCACGCTTTTTGCGGCTGCAGATGGGAAAACGTCCGATGGAACCACGTCGAGGGAACTTTGGGCACATCACCAAGGAACGGCGGTCGGACATCCTCCAACGACGGGCGTGACGGCTGTTCAGCATACAAATCATCTTCACTCGCCTCGTCAGAGCACGTCGACACAAC
>WSLM01000189.1:0-25037 GCA_019677335.1 Ceratobasidium sp. UAMH 11750 | reverse complement strand
TCACTAAATTGCTAACTTGCTAAATTTAGTTGAATGAAAAGGGGGGAGTCATAAATCCCCTAAAGCCTTAAATTGAGCTAAGTTGAGCTCTTTTTACCTAAATGAAAGTTGACAGTTTTTCCTGACGAGGATGTATCAACGCAGTGGTTGAATCGACATACCATGAGACTCAATGGGACTAGTAGATTTGTAATAGGCTCCTGGATCCGAGATAAGGACGGTACTGTCGCGAGAACCAGAAGCAATGTGTGCGCCGTCGGGCGAATAAGCAACCGAATATACCCAGCCGTTGTGACCTGTAAGTAGCTTCCCCACTGTTAGCCCAGAATGTACGTCCCAGACGCGGATCGTGTGGTCATCGGAGCCGGAAACAACGTGTGCACCGCCAGGCGAGTACGCGACTGACCACACTCCACCAGTGTGACCTCTGAACGGTTGTGCGAGCAGTTGTCCAGTGTAAGCATCCCATATGCGAATGGAACTGTCCCAGGAGCCCGAGACAATTTGTGCGCTGTCAGGTGAGTATGCAATACACCACACCGCTCCGATGTGTCCAACGAGTGGCGTTCCAACCAGATCCCTAGTTTGCGCATCCCAGATGAAGATGGTTTCATCCTCCGAGCCGGAAGCAAAGCGGTCGCCATTGGGAGAGTATGCAACCGACCAAACCACGTCTGTGTGACCGCCAAGTGGTTCTCCCACCTGCAGCCCGGTGTATGCGTCCCAGAGACGAATAGTTTTATCGTATGAGCCAGAGATGATGTATGCGCCGTCCGGTGAATAGGCAACCGAGCAAACGGCGGATGTGTGCCCCTTGAGTGATGCTCCGACTGGTTGCCCGGTGTGTGCGTCCCAGATCCGTATGGTTTCGTCGTAAGAACCAGAGACAATATGCGCGCCACTTGAAGAGTACGCAACTGAGCTGACCGCTTCTGTGTGGCCTTTGAGGGGTCGCGCCGTTGATCGCCCTGTATGTGCGTCCCAGATGCGAACAGTCCTCCCGTAACAGCCAGAGGCCACATGTGCGCCGTCTGGCGAATATGCAACGGACCAAACTGCTGTTGTGTGGCCTTTGGGTGGGATTTTGACCGATTGAGCCGTGTGTGCGTCCCAGATGCGGATTGTCTTGTCGTCGGAGCCAGAGGCGATATGTGCACCGTTGGGAGAATACGCAACCGAACAGACCGAATCCGTGTGACCTTGGAGCGGATGTCCCACCGGTCTGCCAGTACGCGAATCCCAGATTCGAATCGTTTTATCAAAAGATCCGGATACTATATATGCGCCGTTGGGCGAGTACGCAACAGACCAGACTGAGTCGTTGTGACCTGCGAGCGGTGTCCCCACCTGCTGCCTAGTATGTGCGTCCCAAATACGAATGGTTTTGTCGTAGGAGCCGGATACGATGTGTGCGCCGTAGGGTGAGTACGCAACAGACCAGACTGAATCCGTATGACCTTTGAGTCGTCCCATCAGCTGCCCACAGTATGCATCCCAGATGCGAATGGTTCTATCATGGGAGCCAGAGACGAGGTGTGCACCGTCAGGTGAGTACGCGACAGACCAGACCTCGCCTTTGTGACCCCTGAGTGGACGTCCAACCGGTTCTCCAGTGAGCGCATCCCAGATGCGGATAGTCTCGTCGGCTGAGCCAGATGCAAGGTATGCGCCGTCGGGCGAGTACACAACCGACCACACCGCGCCTATATGACCCACAAGTGGCCGACCCACCATTCGCGAAGATTTTGCATCCCAGATTCGGATAGTTTCGTCGGCCGAGCCAGAGACGATATGTTCCCCGCTTGGGGAGTAGGCGACCGACATCACCGTGCTCCTTTGACCTCTGAGTGGCCGCCCTAGTGTTTCTCCGGTGTGTGCATCCCAGATACGAACGGTCTTGTCATTGCCTCCCGAGATGATGTGCGCACCAGTAGGTGAGTAAGCAAAACATCTTATCTTGCTACCGGTGGTAAAGACTCCCAGGGAAGCATATCCTCTTTTTTCTTTCGCCGTACCACTCACCCCGACGAGGCCCGTCATCCGTTTGATATAGTATTTCGAGATTGGTCTGGACTCGGGCCAAAATGGCAATGCGGAAACGTAGATATGAGGTGTGCTGTCTGAAGCTGGGCTGGACGAGTATTCCATCACAAATCTCCGAGCATCTTCGAGCAAATATTGGAGCTCTTCTGAACAATGATTCTTCTGTGTGAGATCAATATCAATAATCTGTCTGGGGGCTCCCATACTAGTTCATACCTTCGACCAGATTTGAAGCTTACTCAAGGTCCCAATACCTTCATGAATGCAGTTCTTCAGGTTCAGAATTTCCATCCATAGCAATAACCTAAACGACAGAAAGTCGCACAGCGCTTCAACGAGCTCCACAGAGGTCTGGGCAAGCTCCGTATAAGCTCCCAAAGCCCTGCAGGCGTAGAACAAGTCGTCTGAGATTGCCTTGTCCACTCGATCGTCTAGGTTCGGCACCTCCCGGTCAACCAGATACGAAGACTCAAGGCTACAGATATTAAATGATGGGTTTACGGCCTGAATTAGATTGAAGCAGAGCCGGGCAAGCTGAGCGTTGTGTTCTCCAGGGTTGCAGTAGAACCTGCTTGAGCGATTCCGATCCAATATATAATCCCGAAGGGATCCATGCAAAGCAACAACTAGGCCGGCACGAGTTATTTGTAGAACCGACGATAGTGGCTTCAGCATAGCAGGAAACGACTTTGCGTCATCGAAACCCATTAAGCCAGCGACAAATTTAACTGTCACAGCCTCTTGTGTGCAGGCCACGATATGAAGTACAAGCATCATCGAGGCCTTGTGTGAATCCTCCAGAGTAAGGTCATCAAACACCTCCGCGAGTGCTGTCGTGTAGAGGATGTCTATTTGTTGGTTGATACTCTGTTCCAGGATAATAACGTCTCGAGCTGGCGATGATGTTTCAATCTCGCTTGGAAGGGTTTCGCGTCCCAGGGACCGCACGATAGCAGCCGCGTACGTGAACCATAATCCTGATTGCTTGGAGAGTCTGTCCAGAGTGACACTCGAAAGCTGGAGATGCTCAAGGCCAACAGTAAGATACGTGTTGATCTCCCTCCGAATTACCCAGTGATCAAGCTCGTCTAGTCCTAGTTCTATCGGAGCGACTGCGCACTGCTCACTTCGCATGTGATCAACGATATTTGGAACCTGACGACTAGTTATCAGGATCTTGACGCGCAAGTCACGGACTTGAGAGACCACGGACTCCAATAATTCGTCTACTCCCTTGCGATCCTCGCATTCGTCGAGGGCGTCGATCACAATTACCGGAGTGGACATAAATGTGTATCCCACTTTTCGTAGGGGGACTGCGATTAGCTTCTCGAATTGTTGATAGAGTGGCTCGGTGTACACCTCCGGGGTCTGTCCCAGCATGGCGGATATCGTCGATCGGAACGGCCGCGAGAATAACAAGAGCTGATACGAGATACTAGATATTATGAGCCTCACATCGTAGCACATCGGGAGCTGTCCTGAGCAAAAGAAGCTTGCACCTAGCCGACCAGAGTTATCCAAATGCTGGCACAGACTGTATGCGATTGTCGTCTTTCCGGTGCCAGCCATGCCATTTAACCAGAATATCTTTGGGCTATTGTCGAAACGAGCCCAGTCATATAATTCGTTGAGAACATCCACGCGTGTACCTGGTGTACATCCATTTCGGTAAGGGGTTTCCGGGCTCACGGAATGATACATTGCTGCCGGAGAGTGGGGAATGCGATTGGGAGGGTTGTCCTACCGAGTGAGGTCCCGGTTAGAGGCCATCATCCAGAAGTCAATGTTCACGCACTGTTCCTTGCTCGTCGGTGATCTCCCACAAACTAGTATTCTCGTTCAACTGAAAACACTTGAGTACCAGAGAAATGTCTTGAGAGCGAAGCTCACCAAGAACCGCCCGAGCAATGTCTGGACACGAAGAAAGCACTCGAGCACGTCGTCGACGTCTTTCGTAACTATTTCGTAGCCTTCGATTGTCATATTGCGTTCCTTCTGGAGTGCAAGCTTGGTCTCGTTTTCTATACCCCTTAGATTTCACATTAGATCAAATGTTAATTCTATCCTCAAATATGTAAAGCCTACCGAGCTAAATGGAGAATACTCGGCATTGTCGGTGAATAACGGGTCCCTCTAAAGCGCTCAGAAAGTAAGAGAAGCAGGGTTTTTAGCCCAGCCCAGAGCCGTTTGTGGTGTTGATAGATCTCTACATGCTTCTTCTTTGAGAACGTGCTGTAGGGTTAGTACTGCAATCATAAAATCACTACTGCAGCCTGGGTGCTTACCTCGAAGTTCCCAATGCATTTCAATAGCCCACTAATCACTGGCGTCAGAGGCCCAAACTCGTGAACTTTTTCATTCAATGCGGCAACCAATATCTTGATCTCATCTCGGGTGGTGCGATCCACGTCTCTTGCAGTGTACTGGATGGGTGCAGGTTGGCGTCTACGACTATGAAATAGCTGATGTTTGACTTTGGCCCACATAGCGGTCTATCTGCTGAGGGCAACCGTGAAGCTGCAGCCAGAGCTGGTGGCTGTCGTTCGCGATCAAGAACTCGACACCGGTTTACCCCTGCCGGGCTGTGCAACAGGGACTTCTTGAACCGTGGACGTACTAAGCGCCAGGCACCGGCCCGACCTCGGTGTGACAGTAACCATAGCATGTCATTTCTGATGCACTCCAGAGTGTGTTGCCACCGAAATGAGTTGAGAGGAAGTAGCGAACTTACCTAACCCAGAGTTATACCTAGACTTGACTTTAATCAAATCATTGTTTATTTGTTCGGGTGTGGCTGATCCGGAAAACAGGCTCAACAGGTCATTTAATGTTTCACGAACAAGTGGGTAGGGAAGTAATCTACAGTATATCAAGGACTAAATGGGCTACTTCAGGTTTGAGACCACTACATGTGAAGTGACAGTTTGAAGTGCAAGCGCTTGAAAAGCCGCAATATGAACTCCAAAACAGTAACTAGCTAGGCTGCTCGATGTTCCAACCAACAACCTAAGCGATTATCAAACCTTTTGAGTAAACATTTTGACCAAAAAGTCCACATCCCCATCTACCGTATCCTTGATACTCTTCTCCCTGGGTATCCACCCAAGCGCTTTGAGCCTCGTCGAATACGCACGCGAGTTTGACCCTGAATAAAGCGCAAGCACTGGGTTAATCTCGACTTGTGTGCTATAAGCCTCGGGAGCGTCGACGAGACCTACATCCATCCACATATAACGCCCGTGTAACCATTACCAAAAGACAAACACGCACCTCGTTTGTACATTGACCGTCCGATTTCTGCAATGATATCTCCCCAAGTATGTTCTCCTGCCGTCGCGAAATAGAAATTGTCAAACCCCTCTTGTGGTCTTTGCGCCCCGTCCGAGTTTTGGATTTGGATGGCGTGTCGGAGAATAAGCAGAAAGACCTGTACGAGGTCTTGGACATGGATATTGCTCCAGATGTTGGTACCTTTGGAGACATATTCGGCGCGACGAGTTTTTAGAAAGATTCTGGTATTGAGAATGATTTGAGCAGTAGAATTGTGGGATGAAGAAAAAGACGCACTCGACTAGTTTGGGTATCTGCATAGAAGCTCGACGGACTGGACCTGTACCTACGCCATATATTGTGGCCGGACATAACACGTAGACGTCGGCTATGTCTTGGTCATGAGCCTTAATTGCCCTGATAGTGACATGAGAATCGAGTTGCCGCCCGAAGAATGTGCGAAACTTACTCGATATCAACAATACGGTGAGGAGCCTTGATATCGATTGATTTGAGAGCGGCAGTGTTGACATCCTGATCAAGGATTTTGTCAGGGTGACGAATAAAGGAGAATCAGCTAAAACATTGGCGTACGTCCCAAGTAGGATATTCGTCCGTAAACTCCCCATTTCCTTCATCCTTAATGGTCGCGGTACCTCTACGCCACATCACACAAAATACTAAGCAGGGTAAACGAGAAGCCTGATTTGGACCTACGTCGTATGGGTGAGTACACTACGTTTACCATTCACTTCTTTCCGGATCTTTAGACCGGCGACTATGGCTTGCGTCAGGGCCAGATCGTCGGGATCGGAGACTTGAAACACGACATCAGCGTTGGATGACTCGGTAGTGATAAGGTCGAGGTCGGCGTGCGAGCCATGGACAACGCGCACAGAGGCTCCGACGGCAGAGACTGGTTCAATATCTTTGGGACTGCGGACGAGTGCGGTGATTGTCGTTGATGGATACGCCTTGGCGAGGGCGACGAGGAGGGAGCCGCCGACGTAGCCCGTGGCACTGGATACAGGTCGAGAAATAAGACGAGGGGACAAACGAATTATTGTACCAGCACGTACCCGAGAATAAAGATAGATTTAGGAGAAGACGACATTGTTTTGAAGCTAGCCAAGTTCGGAGAGTAGTTGACTCATGTGGTTAGAGTCTGAATCCGCGCAGCTTTTATATCCCTATGGCTCGGACAATAACTCCTCGAATGGGTAATGCTGACATTCTTCGTTAAGAGTGGAGGAAAGAAGCCGAGCCAGGTGGAGAGAACGCCGATCAAGCTCGTGTTGGTCATATTTATGTAAGCCGTCATGTCACGTGTAATTTAAAGGACATCGATTCGATCGACAATGTAGTGTATACCACACTCCCAAACATAACCGCGGTCCAGTTGAAAGACATTTTCAATTAATCTATTAGCAGACAGAGCTCCGGCCGGAAGCCCTCAACGACTCGCAATCAGTATCACAGCGATATTTGTCCGCTCCAGCAAGGTCTCTCCACGGTCTAAAATGATTTTACTATATTCTGGTCTAATTGCCAAGCAGACCGTTGAGTCGAATCGAGTCCAAGTAGTCTGGCCGCTAGGATATTCAAAGATTTCGCGTTGAGCTATCCGGTTGGAGAGATTCTGTGCGCGAATAGTCCCAGTTGTGTGCCAGATGCGAAACAATACCGCATATATCCGGCTAACTCGCTCCTACCAGGCCCCCGATCCTGCCGCACGCAGCGTGCACCTACACTCCTCCCCTCCCGCCCCCTACAGCCTCGTTGGGCCAGGGGTCCCCAGATCCACTGGCGCCTCCCGCTCCCGACCTCCACCAGCTATAGGATCCCCTTTCCCCATCTCCACCGACCTCCTTCAAAGCACTTTCAGGTCACCAACCTCTTGATCGCACGGGCAGCCCCACAAGGTTCTCGACCTCCCAGTCACCAGCACCCAGCGTTGGACTGATCTCCCGTCTGCCGGCTACGGCACGCAACAGATTTATCTCTTTACTTGAGGGATAAACCAATGTAATTCACTCGAGCACGTTGTCTGTTGGTCGGACCCGCGTGCTCGCCGCCCATGGCACACGACTACGGCTTCGGCCCTAGATGTCTCAGTGCAGTCAATCATGGGTCTGGGCTGATAAGGACGCGTGGGCTAAGCCACGTCAAGTTTGGTAATAATTCCTACACCCAGAAACCGGGATCCTTTGAAATGACGTGATACGAGGTTCACGGCTTTCCCGCGTTGCAACGTATGTCTCTCTGGTCAGATGTTTCAATTGGTGCAAGACATATGGTCTGCCCCGCCACAATAACATGGATGACTCCCACGGGATAAAAATTCGATGGCGCTGTGCTGCCAGTTCTCGGTTGCATGCCCAGCGTGATTAGTGGTGCGACTCCTCGGCAGCTACATAGGCACAATTGATTTAGTTTCATGTTCTGCACATGGCGCGCATAGACTGTCTCTTGAAGAAATATGCGCGGCTGGGATGCATGTGCTCGGCGCTTTGTTTGGGAGCTGCTCCGGAAGTATACGTACGCTACGCTGGCGTGGCGTGTTCAGGGGCGTTACTCGTCCGATTTCAGTGACCTTGTTTTCGACCCTAATGACCATACAATCCGGTGTCTAGGGCGGGGGCATTCGAGACAAGCGGGGGGACAGCTGCTTACAGGCTACCCAGCATATGCCCAATCGAACACGAGAATACAATCACGAGTACCCGCCTACTTGAGCTAGTTTCCCCCCTGGAATGTGTGAGAAGGCTACACGACCACTCCTGACTTGGCCCCGAGACATGTGGTGTAGATAGTGCATGTATATAGTATGATATACTGGAACAACGAGTAGCAATCGAGTCAAGCGTGTATGCGCAGTATGTGCGCAGCACTGAATGTAGCTGGCTCGACAGGAACCACAGGGTATAAATAGGGGCGCTGGCGCGCACTCTCGTTCCTATCTTTCTCTCACACTCACACTCGTTTTTAGCTACGACTTTTGTATCTCGTTTTGTATACATTTAATATACTATCTACTTTCTACACATGGCCGTGACTACAAATAACCACGGTTAAAAATAACCTCAATTCACATAACATTGATCGGAAGACTCTCCATGTCGAGGCTGTTCCATCGGTGGGCGCTTGAAATGTGCCTGTGCCTCTCCGAGCCTCGTGTGCGGGGAGGAATAGCGCACTGCCGCAGCTGTCATAGGGTGTGCCGAAGTAGTAACCCGAGAATAAAAATGGGGTGGGGAGGTTGAGGTAGCACCACAGATGCGTGGAGGTATTTGTAGTCCAGCAGCCCACCGAGGTGACATCAGGTCTTCAAGGAAATCTCGGGCCAAATACTACAGTGACGGCCTTGAAAACACGGACGAACTTTGGTTGAAGGTCAGTGGTCAATGCTGCTGATATTTTTGGTCCGCCCAGCATCCTAAACCAAGCATGAGGCATCCGGAGCTACATCTCGCAAATCGGCTCGGGCAGTGGCGTACAAGCGCCCCAAATGCCAAGTGACTATGGGCGGTATGCTATTTTAAACGAGCGTTTATCATACAAATCGGTATCGCGGTTGTTAAACATAGCGAGCGCTTGCAAGCCCGAGGAAAGTTCCCTAGTGGGCATTCAGTATGCGTCCGCGCATTTGACTATCATATATATGCGCCAGCTGCTATATAACGAGCGGTGCACCCATAGCCGAACCTCACTCTCGTCTCTCTCGTACACCTATACCTCTATCCGCACAGTGCCAATAATGAGCTTCTCTCAATCCTCTCAAAACATTCGCTTGGAGGGATCCACGTTGCACGCAGACTGCCGGGCGAGCGATGGTAATTTCCATAGCTCTTCGCTCAACCTCGACAGTTGTCTCGGTAACGAGAATGGAAGTTTCCAGTGGGGAAAACAGAACTTCTCGCATTCAGCTCAAGGCTTTGGGCTGAATGTGCCAATCCTTACGGCGAGCCTTCAGAATGAAGGCGGCGGGTTCCAACAAGCTGAAATCAACCTCGATGAGCGGATTGCGAACGACAATGGCAATCTGAAATTCGTGTCTTAATGGTAAGTTCTGAGTTTAATGTCGAATAAAGTCGTCTTAGTTCTACCCTCGTCAAGGTGGCTTGAAACATTTGCTGCCGGTAGGAGAACGCGTTTCCACTTGTGTAGAAACACACGCTCACTAAGTGTTTTACGTTTTAGGTCGATTATAATCCTGTGGTGAAGTTGTGACTAAGTTTCTTAGTTAGGGTTGGCATTGTGAACAAAGTGTCTATGTTTCTTGAATTCCACAAATTGAAGTGATCGTAACCATACGCACAGTGTGATGAGTGGGGCCTGATAACCATGCTCTAAGCGGGGTAAAAGAAATATTTGTTACCAACTGGAACCAGTTAGTTGGGCTCTGGAAACCTGGCTACGTTTTGCCCAGATATAGCATATTGCGATGATCAAGTAATTTGTTTACTTATCACGTGACATGACAAATAAATTTTGTTTGGGGCCTGTTTATCGCCTCTACAATACCCCTGATTTGAGTTCTCCTCCCCACGTCCACGCCACCCCGGGATTGGTTCTGCTATGGATCCTCAACATGTCTCGACGCTGTTTGCGACGACGTTCAACCCTAATCCAAATGTTCGGATGGCGGCTGAGCTGGAGCTGCGCCAGGTCAGTATCTGATATCCGTACTCTCTGGTATGTTTTCTAAACCGGAATCTGTCAGGCACTCGCGCAGGAGGGCATGCTCAGTGCTGTAGTGCAGATAGTAGGAACAGACGGTGTAGACCTGTACGTGCTCTAAATTCTTTGTTCATTATCGTACCTAATTGTGACTAGTTCCGTACGCCAAGCTGCCGTAGTGTACCTCAAGAACGCGGTCGCACGAGGATATGGAGTATCCAATGCATCGGCCGCCCAACAATTGTCCACTCCTCCAATCCATAACTCGGACAAGCAGGTCATCAAGCAGCACATCATTCCTTTGGTCGTTGCCTCTCCCAATCGCGCTATCCGCATCCAGCTCGCAGCCATACTCAAAACTCTGGTTTCTCATGACTTTCCAGATAAATGGCCTGGATTTATGGATAATGTCGTCGTCCTTCTTCAGAGTGATCGGCCGGAGAGTGTGTTTGGGGGGATGACCGCGTTGCTCGAGGTCTTCAAGACATATCGGTGAGTGGCGAGGTACGTATTATGTCTAGACACCCGACTGATCTACCGAAAGGTACCGGCCCGATGAGTCGATGAAGATGCTTCCTCAGATTGCTGAAAAAACGTTCCCCATTCTTGTTAACCTTGGATCGAAAGCAGTTGCCAACCCGAATGCCGCCGAGTCTGCCGATTTCCTGCACCTTATCATGAAAATCTATAGGGTTAGTTATACCAACGGCATTTTATCATACCTTTAAATCATTAACTATCATATTGTAGAACTCCATCCAACAACAGCTCTCCGCCCACCAACAGTCATCTCCATCTCTCGTTCCTTGGGGCCGCCTTCTCTTCGCAGTCGTAGATCTTCAGCCTCCAGCCGAACAGACCCCGGCGGACTCCCAGGAGCGAGAGAAATGTCCGTGGTGGAAAGCAAAGAAATGGACATATGCCGTACTCAATCGGCTGTTTATGCGGTATGTTTCCCTTTTCGACCCTATTGGCCCAAGATTGTTGAGATGAGGGTAGCTATGGTTGTCCCTCGGAGCTCCATGGTATCAACAAGAAGGAATATAGCAAGTTTGCGCAGCACTTCATAACTGCTTTCGCTCCGGAAATCCTGAATACCTACCTACGCCAAGTTGATCGCAACGTAACTGGAGGAGTTTGGCTTAGCAAACGAGTAACCTACTTGATCATCCAATTTTTCCAACAATCGTGCGTACCCTTTGTCCCGATGTACCACCCCTTAATTTCTTCCAAATGGCAGTGCCAAGACCAAGACAACGTGGCAAGTCCTCAAACCTCATATCCACGGCCTCGTTTCGAGTCTCGTGTTCCCACTTTTGGTATTTACGGATGAAAAAGCCGAGGCGTGGGCTGCCGACCCGGCAGAATATGTCCGGTTTGATATCGGTGAGTCGATTGTGTGTAGAATGGTTCATGCTAACGTCCCGGACGAATAGCCGAGTTCGAGGATTATGGAACTCCGTTTGGGATGGCCACTGTGTTTATCCAAGGGCTAGCTACGACTCGGACAAAGGCTGTGTTTGCTCCAATGTTGAATTTCATCAACAGTGTGCTCGGAAAGTAAGTGGCTTGGTTTGCCCGCCCGATAAGCGTGAGCTGATCTCGCCACCATGTCGCAACCCTTTTCGTTATGAATCAGTCCCAACGCAACACCTCAAAGCCGCTTTGGCGCACACCGAATGACGGCCTGCTTAGCTGGTGTAATATTGGAGCATCCGGAAGCCAAAGGTGTTATGGAAAACTTTGTGGTTACGCATGTTTTGCCCGAGTTTGACAGTGGGCATGCGTATCTTCGCGCCGTGGTAAGCCCCTAAAAACTGATTACGTTTTAAGTTGAGGATATCATTTATGAGACATTAGGCATGCGAGCTTGTTACTACGCTCATGAGGCATCGTTATGAGTTTAGTAAATCCGAGGTGAGGCTCTTCGGTGTTCAATTTTGACGACCACCTTATAAAACTCTACGATGCAGAACTTGGAAAACCTATCGCGCGCGGTTGTTCACGCGATTGATGACCCCGAACTTCCCGTTCGCCTTCACGCTGCGCTTGCGCTCGCGGAGCTCATCGACGAACCTCCGGTTCAACAGGCACTCAAACCCATGATTGGAAAGATCATCCAAGGTGTGATATCGCTTCGTTTCTCTTGGGCGTGTAACCCAGCTGATAAGTTTGGTAGACTTGCTGAAGATTGCGAACGAAACTGATCTGGACCTGTTGACGACTGCCATGCAAAAGTTTGTCGGACATTTCTCGGAGGACTTGATGCCGATTAGCGTACAGCTCACGTCAAGACTAGTACGTGCTTTGGGCCAGTTTGCCTGGGGAAATTGGGTCTTATGTCCGAGATTTCAGATCGAATCGTTTATGCGCCTTTTGCAAGAGACCATATCCATGGATGAAGCGGCCGAGGACTGGGAAGAGACTGGAGAAAAGAAGTTTGCGGCAGTGGGGAATGTGCAAACCATCGAGACAGTTAGTAACATTTTCCTGACTGCGATTGCGTGGGGGCTAATTACTTTTTTCACACAAGATCGTGACGGCTATGGAGTCATCCAAGGAAATTCTGCTTCAACTTCAAGAGGTTTTGATGCCCATGATCTTGGCAACGCTCGAGCACGAGGCACTTGGTTAGGGGTGACTGTGAATGCTGCTGGACTGGAGCTGACGATCCTAACAGACTATTTTGATTCGATTTTCGAGCTCATGGATATCTTGACTTTCAACTTGCGCCAGATCCCACCCTCGATGTGGGCGGTGTTCGAAGCGATGTATAAATCGTTCAAAGGGCCGTCTGTAGACTATCTTGAAGGTGAGTTGTTGCATGTTATTATATAAATTCTGGCTTGACGAACTATTTGTAGAGATGCTGGCTTCGTTGGATAACTTTATTTGTTTTGGCAAGGAGGTTTTTGCTCAGCGTCCGGACTATAGGAACATGATTCTGGATATCTATGTCACTTCCTTGACGAGCGACCACCTCGGGGAGATGGATTCGATTAATGGATGCAAGCTCATAGAATGTCTAATTGTTAACCTTCCAGGCCATCTCGACGAGGTTCGTCTCTGATACTTGAACCAGCCCCCCATTGACTAGCTCTTCTAGGCCATTCCTACAGTCGTTAACCACGCCCTCACCAAGTCTCCCACCGCCAAGACGAAAGCTCTCAAGCTTCACCTTCTAAACGTCCTCATCAGCACACTTCTCTACAACCCTGCCCTTACCCTCCACGTACTTGGTCCCAACGCACGCTCCGTATTCGATCGTTGGTTCGTCGCGCTTCGGACCGAAGATGCTTTGCCTCGAGTGCATGACAAGAAACTCAGCATACTCGCGTTCTGCGCCCTGCTCAAGTTGGAACGGGAGAGGGTTCCAATTGAGTTACAGGAAGGATGGGTCGGGATTGTGGGTGGCGTTTTAACGTTGTTGCAAGAGCTTCCAAAGGCTATTGAACGTGAGTCCGTCCGAGAGGCCCTGGGCCCCTGGAGAGGATACTAACCCGAGTGACAGATCGAAAAACGCTTGCGGAGGAATTTGATGAAGATGATTTAGACGACGATGCCGACGAGGCTCATTTAAATATGGCAGATGATGGTGCGTTTTGGGTCACCTTCCATTTGAGATGATAATTTAACTGCCTTCAATGCAGACGAAGATGTGCACGATGAAGAGTCAGCCTACTTGGAGAGGCTAGCTGAAGAGGTTGAGTGTCCCATCTCAGGGCTAATCCCGTTTTCTAAACCACGCCAACAATAGAGCGCTCGATTAAGGGCAAAACGTGCTGCCAAGGCGGCTGCGGGGAGCGATGATGACGATTCGATGGAGGAGGATGTCGAGGTGGAAGAGGAGCTTGGATTCGAGAGCCCGCTAGACGACATTAACCCATATATTGCGTTGAAATATGCACTGGCAGGTGGGTTTAATGTCATTTTCGGGCTATAAGGGCGGTATTTACCTTTTTCGCAGCTCTCCAACAGGTCAACGCTCCGGCGTATCAGGCGGCCACCACGTCCCTGACTCCTGAGCTCACCACTTCGTTGATGGAATTCATGGCACTGGCGGAGGCGGCCGAGCGAGAGCAAAGCGCATGATGAAATGATAAGTGAAATATGTGAAATATTATAACATTTGGCTTTGGGATCTTGTGCCTATCATCTCGTTCGGGTGGGCCTTTACCAGATATATATTTGCTCCATCAAGGGCCCGACAACGATCAACATGAGCCTGCCGATTTCGGTGACATATGAAGCAGGCCACCACAACCAAAGTGATGTTACCACTTGTTATGCTGTCACGTTAAAATAACCCGTTGAGGATTACTCGCGTCGACTCCGAAGTAGCGACATGGAACCACTACTCCCACAATAGAACAGCCCATTTTAGAATTCCATTGTCCCAATTTGGAGGTCTCAGAGCGACTTGAATTCAGGATTTGGCTCACAATGCTTAGCGACCATGTTGGCGCTTGCTGGATTCAGCCAAGCTATCAAGGCACTCTCCGAAGCGGCTCTACCAGGTATTTGGATAAGAAAGTGAGCTATAATGAGCCGGCTAAAGCGTATCCCCGGGTGACTCGAGCGGCAGGAATAATACATGTGCTATGTAAGGACAATATGCTAAGTAAACAACGTGCCCGGTGGATGTGTCGCCGGAGCCTGTGGGTAGGATAAACCGCCCGGAGGCGCATAATTTGGGACATGTTTTGACAGTTGAAACTCTCGTAGAAGACCCTCGGGCGCCAATTGCTCGGTCGGAGGATGCACACCGAGCCGGCTCGGCCGCCCCGAGACGAGAGAAGCTCATCTAATCTTGACCTAACCACTCCTCATTGGCTAGACCGTCTGGCAATCTGGACCAGTCCTGCCGCTCGATGCTTTCGAAAGGCGGAGATGATACCTGAAGCCAGTGGGCTGCCCTTCATAGATCGAGAGGGGGCAATCTCGAACGCTCATCCTCTCCCCTCCCTGGACCTTTGATACTAGTTCGGAGACAAGCATACATGCTTAGACAACGCTTGAATATCTTCCAGCACATCACGGGTCGCCCTGACCCCAATGCACAGTATGTCTGACGATGCTTCTGTTTCCGCTTTCGCTGATTTGGTATCCTAGCCCTGCGCTCTGGAAATACAGACAACAGCAGTCTCGGCCGCTATTTAGCAACCCGTTCGAGCCAAATGAGCGTGTTGACGCTGGGATCGAAGCCCCAGATCTCGCTAGCCTTACCGATGAACCCGATCAACTGGACAACGAAAAGATTGGCGAAGAGCCCAAGGAACGCAGCCAAGATGCACAAAACGAATATAAGAACCTTGATATCACATGGGGAGAACAAGCTCCAGAGTGGTTGAATCTCGTAAGTGACCGCCCATCTCTATGGTATTATTCATCGGCTGAAACCAAATCAGCTCTACGACCTTGCGTGGACGGCCACCTTCGCCAATCTTACGTCGAACTACTCATTCGTATCGGAGTCGGTATGCCAGTACTATTTGAGCATTGTCGTGTTTCGTGAAAGGTGTTATTTCAGGACGTAATTACCTACGTGGGATTCTTCGCAATGGCCTTGTGGATGTGGGCGTCGCAAGTCTTTTACAGCGTAGATTTCTATACAGACGATTGGTGTGTAGATTATCATGTACCTTCGACTGTACAGCTCACACCTTTCCACTATTAGGCTTCATCTTAGTTGTACACTCTTGCAGTTTGGGATTTTCGGGCATTGGCCGCGTTTACGCAAGGTATTTGGTTGACCGGTACCATACTTGTGCTATTCACAACTAACCTCCCATCCTAGGGCTTGACCTCACGACTTACATCACCCACTCGCCTGGCTCGGATACCTGGAGCTCGGATGATATTCAAACAATGACACCCGAAGCCTACCTTGCGAGAAGACTAGACAGGCGGATGTTTGAAAGGATAGCTTTGGTCGTTGCTCTTAGCCGGTACATACCGGAATTTATATTCTCGCTGGTCTCAAAATTGACCTTTTATCTACAGCCTCCTCCTCCTTATTCAACACGTACGAGGTAAGCTCATCTTTCCCAAATTTCGCAAAACTGCTTTCTGTTTAATCACCTACTAACTCGTCTATCAAACCAGTCGTTATTTATGCACGGATTACTTCCAAATCCAGGCGCTGCCCCCGTCGGCTTCTCATTGTGCCCGCTTCACTTCTTATCTCGACTGGCCTGTTTTTCACCGCCTATGCCCTTACGAAGCAACATGGGGAGAAGAAAACGTATGCAATCCTCAAGCTCGCACTATGGCTTGGTGGGGTCTTGGTGGAGGTCGTGGTACATATTATCCGATTCCAGAAGGATATCGGCAACGAACTCCGACTCAAGTCGCATGGATCGATCGTTGGTCGGTTCACTACCATCACAACTATTATCGTAGGAGAGGTAAGTGCCATACTAGATATACCATACCCATATCCTTCATCTCCGGATAGGGCATCAATACTATTGCCGGGACACTATACGGGATCGAGAAAGCACCAGGATTCAAGAAGGATATGATCCTCGGCTCGATTTGCTCAGGAGTAATTATTTTCTTCCTGGTCTATCTGTATTTCCAAGGTTCCGCACAACTCAAACCGGTCCGTCGCCGAGCCGCATGGGCTTTACTCCACTTCCCGTGGTTACTTTGCGTCATCTTGCTACTTCAGAGTAAGTAGTGGGTGGTTTTAGTGGCGTGTGTATGCGTCTAAATTTGTCTGTACAGGCATCAAGAGCCAGATCGTATTAACGGTACGTCAAGGCTCACACTATTACGTAGTTATCGATTCACTGACCTTCCATGATTCTTAGAACTTCTTAAACTCGGCCAGCTATGCTCTTGAGCAAAACGATAAAGCTCTTTACTCGGAGATGAGCGAACTTCAGTTCAACCAAAGCTTTGCCGACACACTCCTGCAGGCTGGAATAATACCGAAGACTCAGTACGATAGCTTGGACAACCTCCTTGAGCAAAACGCGACAGCCACCAACATTACCGATCCAAGCGAACAGGCGATAGCTGAAATATACTATGTCTGGTATAGCAGGCTACGAATGGAAATCGTGCTCAACCTTTATCTGGTTAGTAATTGTTACCCTTTCACGGCGCAGATATATTGACTGGTTCAATAAATTTGGACAGGGCTTGATGGGAAATGAATCAATCTCTGGTGGACTTCAGGAAAACATTACGCGGTATCAGTATGACTACAATTTCACGTTCCAGGTATGAGCGAGTGCCCGGTAATCCTCTGCTGAGCTGTAACTGAATCTCGCCTGCAGGATTACCGCACCGACTACGATTATAATTTGATGGATGTAAGCGGGTTTAATCATCTATCTGTTCGAGATACTAAGCCTTTTGCAAGATTATTTGGGGCTTGATGAAACCCAGCGTGACAAACACGCGGTTTATCATGGGTCCATGTGCAGGTACTTTTATCCTATTGGCCATTCTGAATCTCATCCAGTCGTTGCCGCGAGGTACGTGCATCAACAAACCGGTAAGAGTTAAGCTGAATATATCTGTCAAGATCGGTACCAGTGGATTTCAATTCTCTCCCGACTTACCGTCGGAATATTTGTGGCGTGTTTGGGATTCTTGAACCTTGGAAAATACCAAACCTACTTCACCCGGCCGGGTAATATCCCAGACTCTGAAAGGGCGGACATATTCAATTGGATTGATAAGTGAGTTGCCTCGCGAGTGCACAATTCTCGATCTTTTCACAGTTTTTTTTGTAGCGGTCGGGTCCTACCAACCTTGGCGGGGGCGTACGCTTTCCAGTTTGTGGTGGACATGGTGAGCCACCTGTCGGGTGTTATGATCATACGTTTACTGATCCATGCTGCAGATTCTTATATATGCGGCTTGGATGGCCACGCGCAAGCATTCTGCTGGTTCAGGGGAAGCCGGAAAGGCTAACAAAATCGCATAATTTGCTTCAGCTTTTGATTTATGTTCTTGGGCTTATCGTATCGACAAGGTGCATATTACTCTTTGATAGGCTTAGACCATCCGACTTCGGTGATCGGCAGGATTTAAGTGGGGCGTGCTCATGGGACATGCATGGTACGCACAGGGAATGAGTTATTGCACTGTCGTCTCGTCACTATAGGCAGTGTGGGTGATTCAAAGTATCCAGATACATACGGACCATGCGCAGAATTCTAGGCAAAAACCCTCCAAAGTAGTTGAATATCCCTACGAGTGCATTAGTAGTAGGTGGTTGAAGGATCGTTCGTGAACTGAACTGTCCTTGGCGGCTTGTAAGAGGCAGTTGCCTACTTTACGGTCAATCACCATGATAATCATGAAAATAAGACCCGACCCACCTGCGATGCTGGTTTGAGTATGCCTTTAGCTCGGGCATCTCGAGGGGGGCGAGCCCTGGGTCTTCGAGGACTAAAGCCGTTAGGAGACTGAAGGTCCTCATCTTCCGCATTATCCTCGTCTTCATCCTCGTCACTCGTATTCATGCAAGGACCCGCTCCCGATTCTTCTTCCAACTCTGGGCTCTGGGCACCGTAGCCCGGATCGAGTTCCAGGCTGAAACGCTCCAGTCGGGCTACAACCTCGTGCATGGTCGGGCGGCATTCAGGCTGGACATGAGTCATTTCGTTAATGAATGTCCACATGGCATCTGTGATCCACCGCTCGGCGGATGGCGTGGTTGGTCGAGCGGGACGTTTCCCTTGCAGGAGTATATACCAGATTGCTGGGGTAGCTGCAGCATTCCCAT
Source organism: Ceratobasidium sp. UAMH 11750 (assembly GCA_019677335.1). Taxonomy (NCBI): domain Eukaryota; kingdom Fungi; phylum Basidiomycota; class Agaricomycetes; order Cantharellales; family Ceratobasidiaceae; genus Ceratobasidium; species Ceratobasidium sp. UAMH 11750. Next base: position 6,295 of record WSLM01000189.1, on the reverse strand, counting down.
ACGGAATCTGGCCGCTTAGGAGCTTGATGGTGTTTAGTTGGTTAAATCAATTACGATGTCGGCAAGAAAGTGAGAGGCGTACCTCTATAGCGGTCCGTCCAAAGGCAAAAACTGGGTTGACGAATGGTTAGGCTAGCCGTTCCATAAGGGTGGCGGTTCTCACCATCTGTCTCAAGAGTCTTGGTTACAGGCACGGTTGTGGCATCAATCTCTATCTCTGGATCGTTGCAGTGAGCAAATAGTTCCGGAGCCATATACGGTCCGGTGCCAGTGTCCTTTAAGCCGTGGCTAGTATGAGCGTTCATGGTTTTTGAGAGACCGAAGTCTGCTAATACGGCTTGTCCATCTGTCTTGATGAGTATATTCGCCTAAGCGTACTGAGTCAGTCACCGGAAAACCAGGAGAGGGATCATAAAAGAGTACCCCCTTGATGTCGCCGTGAACAGTTGGTTTAGGCGAGAGTGTATGTAAGTAGAGACAGCCTCGGGCCGCTTCCAGCAAGACCTTTAGGCGATCCCCACATCGGTTTTGCAGCCACGATGGCGCGTCACCCTCGTCCAGGAATGGCGAGATCTATTTCGATCCCAGTTCGAACCAAGTCAATACGAGACGACATCATCCCGTAACTGAGGGAATTCACCATGAACAGAGAGCCGCCGTGCTTGACAATCCTAATCAATTATTTAAATATACGATCGTCAACTGGGGGACACCGCTTACCCATAAAATTCAAGAACATTCGGATGTTTGAGTTTTCTCCACACTTCGCATTCCCGAATGAACCGCTATGAAGACGCAAACCCCATGCCATCAGGTCCAAACTTGGTAATAGAGCTGGCGCTTACTTTTCTAACTATGTCTTCATCACCAATGGTTGCTATCCTCAGACGCTTCATCGCGACTTTCTCCAGCCCGCGCCTTCCGATGAATATCTGTAGTTTGAAATCGATTCGGATGGCACCAACCAGAAAGCCAACGCGGGACTCACGTCGCAAAATCCACCATGCGCGAACGGGGCATATAACGAGCTGACCATCTTCACTTCCCGACTAATATCGAAGGATAAATCATCCATAATGTTCGTGGCTTCTGGCGTTCGGGGGAACAAAAAAGGCTTTGTTGTCGTTGGGGTGATTAACTGCTGGGTAATGCTGATGGTGTGGTCGTCGTGTGCCTTTGGTAGTACGTGCTGCCAATGTTTGAGGTCGTGTGCGTATACAGTCATGTCAGGTCTGTTCTCTGGCCGTTGATCCCATCCTTGTTGCAAAAGTGCCCAAAAATTGTCGTTGTCCAGCCAGACGGATGGTGACGGGCGGCCTGGACGGTTCCCTCGAGTAACCTGGCTAACAATACTCGGAATGTCCAACTTATCCCAAGGCGCAACTCCAGATAAAATCTGAAAACATTATCATTCAAAATTGTACTCCTTGCATGTTCGATAGTGACACACCTCGTAAATAAGCAATGTAAACGCATATACGTCGCTCTTTCTCGGGTTTGGGTCGGTCGCACCTTCCTCCTCAGGGGGAAGCGTTATAACTTCTGGGGGGATATACCTTGCATCCGGTAGTTGAGAGCGCCAGGTCCCACGCGCGGGACGACCGTCGGCAGAGTCAGATAGGTTCAGTTCACGGAGGCGAACGTTCCCTTGTTCATCCACTGTGATATTCCACTGCATATACCAATTACGAAATCAGCATATCATATCGAGTCTCGAGTCTCTCACCGGAGCAAAGTCGCCTAATACAATGTCGAGTGAGTGCATATGTGCAAGGCCTTGACTGATACCTGTGCACTGCGAATGGGGTGCTCAATTCGAGTAATCTACAATCCGGAATTAAGGGTGCTTACCAGCCGGAAACGATTGGAAGAAGGATTTTGTTTTATGTATTCCAAAACGTGTGTGTTTCGCAAGTTCGCTGCTAGTAGGCTGGGTTCGGGTGAAATCTGCAACGATTCTTGAGCGATTTGAGCCAAACTAAGGTCGATTGCGCTTGGCAGGCTCTAAGACCAGGGAAAAAATTGAACAATGAGCAGCAAAAAACTGAGATGACTTAGACCGGACTCACGATTTCAAGCCTAGGTTTCGATGGAGTTGCCGGCGCGGGGGACGTGATTACAGCCGTGTGCTTCAATAGATTCGGCTGGGCCTGTCTACCAACAGCCTCGTCGGTGGTTATCATAGCCGCCTGAGCAACCTTTCTGAGCTGCTCCATTTGAGCTTCAAACGCCGGATCGCCTCCTACGTGTTCTTCCAATTTCGATATTGTACTCCAGATAATATCAAGACTGTCTTGCTTGGATTGGTACGAACGGCAGGAGGTGTTGTTAGAGGTAGTTGTCTGCTGTGGGGCGTCTGGTGTTGATAGAGTTGTGCTACGCGACGATTGGCCAGCTCCGGTTGTGCCACTACCGACCATGATAGGGACGACTGAGTTCAAGTCGTCTAGCATATCAAACTGTAAATTACGTCAGATCGTTTGGTATTGTCGGTCTATAACGTGAACTCCGCCACACACCTCTTGCGCTATAGCCTGTAATCTTGTTCTTAATTCATTGTTGCCGAGTACCGAGATTAAAACACCATCCTGGCAGTCTACGAGTGCTTGGAGTTGACTTTTATTGGAGGTTGCGTCCCGCATCCGAGACTTGTCCAAGTCGGCAAGCCATTTCTTGTGTTGGACGGCTGCAAAAATCTACAATTTGCCCATTAAAAAATGAAGTTACTAGCTTGCATCCAGACTACACTGATTATCGCTCACCGAAGGAAATATCTTGGTATAATCCAAAAGTTTCTCCATGAAAGTGTTAATGCCTTGGTCAATGATTGGGACGAGTAGTAAACCGAGGCCTTGGACGCTGGTATCCAATTGCTGCAACCATTGCGTAGATTCCAATCGGAGCATCTTCACTAGCCTAGCAGGACCAAAAGATGTTAGGCCTCTACCCTGATATAGAAGGCCACCGCAGAACCACATACTCGTTGCACCTACCCACGGCGGCCATGATATTAGGATCATCTTCCGCCTCGCGCAACTTGTTGACGACTTCGTGACAGAGGATAATGACTTTTGAACATTGAGCCTAGTAGTATCGCACAACGGAAATCCAATTATAAATCAAACTGTCGGAAAACGATCATACCTTTTGTACCGAAATTTGTCGCGAGACTCGCTGAATCTCTCCAATCACGGCCGTGATGCCATCAATGTGATCATCGAAATCCTCGGGTGTCGCACTCATGAAAGTATTGTGCGAGGGCTGTGGCGGGCGAGAGTTAGTAATGAGCGCTCATCACTGGACGCTTTTCGGCGATAGGAGAGGCAGTGCTGGAATGTATCACGTGACAAGATGGTAGTAAATTGCTGGTTATTGAAGTAACTAGAAACGCCCTCTACGCAGGCAAGGTACCTTGCTCATTGGATACATGTTGTATTGGCCGTGATCTGACGCCGTGGTACTGATCGGGTGACTGAGCGTCTGGTGATGAGGGATAATAGACGTGGAACGTAGAACCTACAGGGACGAAACCTCATTACGAATTATGCGCGGGGGAGGGGTGGATGAGTGACCTTAAATCAAGTAATATATCATAATTTCTAGAGTTCAGAGCGCAATAACATTGTGACAGGATCGTTATGTGACCCAATAGGTAAGGATCTTAATGTTTCCAATAGTCGGTTAGCAGTCCGAGCCATGTCTCTAGTGCAGCCTATTACTTGGAGTTTGCCAACATGAACAGCCCTCCCGAGGACTGAAACGCTCTTAGTATGACCCAGAACTGAAGAATGCATAGGAGGGTAGATATATGCAACTTTTGAGCGGGCTTCTGCCCTAGATAGCTATTCGAGGCCTGAAAGCGGCTCCGGGAACTCGAGAGTTTCGTAAGTCAACCGGAGGTATAAATGAGATGTACGGTACATTGAGCTCCCTAATCTAAGTGGATATAGAACGAAAGACCCAAGTAAAGAGGTATAGCGAGACTCAGTGAGTTCAAGCTCGCTCGCAGGAGACAAGAGAGGCTGAGGTGGTAGCAAACAGTAGAGCAAGACTGGTTTGATATGCATCGTCGATCTTGCCGCTTGTTCAATGTCCTGAGGACCAGACAGTGAGGCAGTCAGGGACCAGGAAGCTTTTGAAACGAACGAGATGGCTACAAGGGAACAGATTGAGAATCAACTCCGGAGATTCGGGATGCCACATTAAGGGAGTTTTAAAATGCAGAGTGAAGTGGTGGTTGATCGAAAGACAAGTTACTGGGTGATGTACTGCCACCTGATTACGAAATCGATGCTGGTTTCATTCATCGGCCGACTGCAGTAATCTCGCATTTATAGTGTATTGACGGTATTTCAACCAACTCGTTACAAAGCTCAAACCCTAGTTTGCACTTCAACCCCCCACTCCCACACTCCGAGAAATACTGCGCCACCCGCAGAGATCCATAAGGTACGAGGCACAACACCCGAAAATAGCGCCCCAGTCCCCTCTGTTCGGTATATTTGGGTAAACCGTTTCGCCGGAGATATTCTTCTCTCTGGAGCATCCTGAAAGTAAGGCCCGATGAGGTAGGGTAGTAAGTGAGGTATGATCCGACGTACTTTCATGTCCAACATGACTCTTGTCTTGAGGACGTCGAGTGGTGTTGTGACCGCCGCGGCGATCCCACCAGCAACGCTTCCGCAGACGGCGGCCTCGTGAGGACCAATCGACCTTTCCAGTGCCTTGGCCAATCGAACTTTGAAGAACTCGTACATAGGAAATTGCAGTGACGTAAACGGAATCTATCCAGATCATAAGGTCCCAAACACATCCGAAACTGGAGGGACATACCTCACGCATAATAGTAGGTCCAAAGCCTCGATACAACCCACGGACACCTTCCGCGTTCGCCACCCTCAAAAACGCACCGAAAGACGATACCCCCGCTCCGTAAGCAGCAGTTTGGGCTCTCGATTTGACAACCTCTGTCGGCACACGCACGAGACACGCGGCAATCTCTCCCAAAGAGGAGGAAATAACATGATTGAGCGGATGTGTGTGGGCGATTGGAAGTGATTGCTTCAGAGTTGAATACGTCGTGAAAAATATTGCCGCTTTGATCCGAGTTTAGCTTGCGAGGTTGTCAACTAATAAATGACGTACATACCGCCAGGTGCACTACCGACGACTACACTTCCCACACCCTTGTAAACACCTTTGAACCCTCCAGCTTTAATGAATCCTTGGGATGATTGTAGACGCGTCTTGATGGTGTCTATCGGGAAGAAGAGGAGATCTACCGATGTACCAGCCAGACCTCCAGCCTGCGAAGAACTCAGATTAGAAAATGTGGCATTTGAACGGTACCTACGAGGAGAGCCTGCGTAAACGAAGGTTGCGTATGCTGTGGCCCCATTTCAGGAGCCTGTCTAGAGCCTGTGGTGGGGATGGGGAGGGTGCGTGCGGAGCACGTGATCGAGACAACGCCACTCATCGCCAAACTCAAACAAACTTGTTCCAAGAAGCCTCTACGAGCGGACACGCTATACACTCCGCCTCACACACGTGAATTCAACCAGCTCCTGAGAAAAGAAATAAAGTTTAGGAATAATTGGGGTGTTCCAGACTTCGTTCACAAAGTGCCCAGTTCACATGCAGTCATCCCGATTCCATTTCCACAACGTTCATCTTTAGGGCTACTGAGCGTTGGACAGGATTGGCCCATTGGGAAATGCGGACAAGGAAATGAAGCGTTGGGCGCAAACGTTAGCTAATTGGTAACTTGAGCTGGAGGCCTGACCAACCCACCTTGATACCTGACATCATGCATTTAGCGTCAACCCAAACTCATCGATAAATTCGCTGCGAAAGCTACTTACAGAAAGTAGAACTTCAACCTCGAAACTGAAGCTAATGCATCCGAGAGTACCATTCAGCAATAAACGAGTTAAGCAACACAGGTTCCATTATAAGCGTCTTCAAAAGATGGCCAAGTTGTTGCTTGATGGAACGGGTGTCCAAACAGGCGAAGGATCTTGACGCGAGTTATAAACGACATGAAAATGCTCTGGTCAACCATTTTGTTCACGTAGGGTGGGTTGCCCGATTTTCGACGTTGTTTAGGTCTTATAAGCGATAGCTCTTGCACCGAACCGGGGGTACCATTTGACATCCAGAAGGCGACCTCTATCAGGAGTGATGAAGGTGAGTCCGATTGAAACCCGAGTGAGCAGATAGCGCCAGGTATTGGCCTAGAGTTGCCAGGATTTTCCACATGATGGCTTGACCGGAGAGTGGGACGGAGCGTTCACGT
>WSLM01000188.1:8766-20430 GCA_019677335.1 Ceratobasidium sp. UAMH 11750 | reverse complement strand
CGTAGATAATCTAGCATTTGACGCGAAATATAGGGGCTTGGATAACGTGTCTAAAGGGCTTGGAGATCTCGAACAGCGCAAGACATGGGGCAAGGCGATTGTCCGGGTCAGGAGCGAGTCGGCGCCTGCAAAGCTCTAAACGTGTCATGGGCTATTACAGCCATTTTGTATATTTTACCCACACCAAATTGCTATGAGCTTTTCATTATCGTGGTTAACGCCCAAGCGGATCACGTGATCTCGACACAGACGTGCCTATTAGTCAACACGCGGAGAACGACCACCCAGCCTTTCGGCCGTAAGAAAAAGAGCTTGTAGATACCCAAATTATACGCTCTGGATACTACTGTCACTACCGCACAACTACTGTATCGATAGCCTGCACATACCCACCATGGTTTTTTCTAGGGGACTAGTGAGCAATGATCTCTGCCACATATTCAATGCGTCGATTTCTGAAACGTCCTAGACACTAACCGACCTCAACGACTTCATCACACCATCCCAAGCATGTATAAAACCTGTCGAGGAAGTCAAGGCGCCCAAAATTGAAAACGCGGCTGCAGTAAGTGGGTCTCCTGAGTGGTGGCAAACTCGTGCGGTTTTACAGTTTGCCACAGACGCAGATCGGGATAGACTCCGCCGGTGTCTACTACGAGGAAGACAGCGGGGAAAGGGGGCGGAGAAAGCTGCAGCAAGCCCAGATTAGTTTAAACGATTGCCTGGCGTGCAGGTAAGCCACCCGATTACAATCTGTATGCGTGGGCCTTAATCTGGGGTACGCCAGTGGCTGCATTACCTCGGCCGAGTCCGTTTTGATTTCTATGCAATCTCACGAGGAGGTGCTCAAAGCGGTCGAGTCGAATCCTCCCCCTTCACATCCAGATCACAAAACACTAGTCATGTCGATCGCACCGCAGTCTCTGGCCTCGCTTGCCGCGTCACTGAACCCTCCGGCAACGACCCGCCAGATGCTTCGGAGAGTTGAGGCCTTTGCCTCGCGCACGCTTTCGTTTTCCCACGTCTATGACACGACGTTTGCCCGGCACCTCACGCTTCTGGAGCACACGCGCGAGTTTCTGGAGCGTAGGGCTGCGTCATCTAGTGATAAACCCCTGCCTATGATAGCGAGTGCGTGTCCTGGGTGGGTGTGTTATGTCGAGAAGACGCATTCTGAGATGATTCCTTTCCTGTCGAGGACAAAGAGTCCCCAACAAGTCATGGGGACCCTCGTCAAAGAGTGGTTGGCCAAGAAGTGGGGTAAAAGGTATGTATTCTTATTTGAAGAGGTGTTTGGTCTGACACGCGTGGTAGCGCCGACTCTATCTATCATGTGACGGTCATGCCGTGCTACGACAAGAAACTCGAGGCGTCCCGGCAAGATTTCTATAACGATATTTTGTCCACTCGAGACGTGGATTGCGTGTTGACTACGGCGGAGCTCGAAATCCTGATTCGAGATAAGGGGTGGGATATCTCGGCTCCTGTTCCAGGCGAAGACGAACCGAAAACGAGCTGCGTCGATGACGCAATTCTGCCCGAGCTAGTACAGCATCCAGGATCCTCGTCTGGCTCGTACCTGCAATCGTTGATTGACTCTGTCTCGCTGACAGCCCGCTCGCCGTCTGTTTCAACCAAGACGATTCGCACCGCAGATTACGAGGAATACACGCTCGTCGACGAGGCGGCTGGGGGCAAGGTGCTGTTTAGGGGCGCCAAGTGTTATGGGTTCCGGAATCTCCAGAATATTGTACGGAAAGTGGGCCGTGATGCCGGCATTTCCGTTAGCCGCGGCGCGGCAGGACGTATTCCCGCACGCGGCCGGCGGGCAACTGCGTTCAAGGGGGGCCAAGAGGAAGCCAAGTCCTATGACTACGTGGAGGTCATGGCCTGCCCGAGCGGGTGCGTCAACGGAGGCGGTCAATTGCGAGGTGGGGTGCGTGCCGAGGGGGATGAGACAGCTACACGCGACGCGCGCTGGGGCGACAAGCAGCTCGTCAAGGATGTGGAGGCGATATATTGGCAAGGCGCGTGGACACCACCCCCCTCGCCTGGGGGCTCTCCCCGCGCGCTCATGTGGGATTCCACGGCGCTCGATACATTGGCGGCGCGCATATTGCGGGACGTCTGCCAGCCCAAGGTTTCAGGCTGCGACAAGTGGGGGGACGAAATGGATGAGCGGGCTGAAGCGTCACGACGGGCGTTGTTTCGGACCAGTTTCCGGGCCGTCGAGAGCGAGGTCGTGGGCTTGGCGGTGCAATGGTAGCTGTAAATTTTTTGCACTTTTCTTCGCCGGGACGACCAACTCCGACGCAGTCAGGGGTTGGCAATAGAGTTTTGTGCCGGCGGCTTGTGGATAAGTCGCGTGGCCCGGAGCAAGTCGGATGATAATTGACAACAGATTTAAATTGTAGCTAGTATCGAGTTGCAATGGATACAATAACTTGTGACAGCTAGAGAGCGTACAGTATGCAGACGATAATAGGCTATGCAGAAATAGATAACGTGCGGAGAAACAGAAGGAAACAATGGTATAGGGGTGCGTTTTTGCCTGTTCAATATCGTCGAACGGGCTTGCCGCCAGCGGCAAAGTACGCTTTGCATCTGGGGGCGCGTCAGAGGGGAAGACAGGCGCGACCGAGGGAGACGTACCGCTCGCATGGCTCGTAGTTCATTGCGGTGATTCTAAGGGCATGTGAGTCAGGAGAAAGGCCGGGGTAGCGTGGGGATTGGCGTACTTTTGGATATCGGGGCCATACTCCTGCATGTGAATGGTCAGTTACAGTCGGGCAGACGAGCGGGCGCGACTGACCATTGTGCAGGTGTTGTGTGTGCGACAGTTGTCTGGGTGTTTGGAGCTCTTGTTGCATTTTGGGTCCTCGCAGTCTACAGAGCGTCAGAGCTGGCTGGGTGGGTGTCGAATGGCGCGCACCATATATCGCAGAGACCCAGTGCAGGACCTGGTAGGCGTCAGTGTGGTGAGATAGAGCCAGAGCGCAGGACTCACATAGTGGCCACAGCCGCGGTGTTGGGTTCCTTCGCTGTGGGCGAGAGGTCAGAGCAGCACGGCAAGCAGAGGGCAGACATACGTGATCTGGCGGCACATGGGGGATTAGCGCGGGTTGGGGAGCGGGAGCTGAAGAGCAGGGTGGGATAGCGACTTAGACAGTCGGGGATGGTATATATACTGTGCGGGCCGAGGGCTCTTGCATCGGGGGAAGTCAGGTGGGATTGCTTTCAGACGGGAAACCGGTGGGGAAAACGCGTGCGAGCTGAAACTTGTTGGCCGCCACCGCAAAAAGCGGAATGGAATTCGGCACCCGACTACTGTCGTCATTAGCTTATCCCGGTAGCCCACCCGATCGATTCAGCTTTTCGCGCCCCTATCCCGCACTGTCCGGGGGTCGCACACACGTAGCCGGCCCGCGCCTCTCCAGTCTCCACGCATGGCCACCATCGCCCATCCCACCACTCGCTCCCGCACCCTCCTCTTTGTCTCCTACCGCGACTCGCAGGCGCGCGCCTCTCGCTACCGTCGCACCTACGCCCCCGACGACGAAGCCGCCGAGGACCAGCGTCTCATCCGCCCCGACGACGCCGACCCCCGCGGAGACGTCGCCCCCCACTGGTGCGTCGACTTGTTTTCATTTCGCCCCTCTCACGTTCTCTGCTAGGCTCGACATTGCAGACGACGTCGAAGCCGCCATCGTCGATACGAGAAACAACAGTGCGTAGCCTTCCCGGATCCGATCCGATGCAACAAGCTCTGAACTCCGCATGCACACGCTGCCAACTCCGCCCTGATTTCCGATAAAGTCTTTGCGCTCGACAAGCTCCACGCAAAGCACGTGCTCCCGGGATTCAACGACTGTTCGGACGAGGAGCGCGAAATCGAGGCTCGCACAAACCAGATAACACGCGTGCGTAAAGTTGCCCAAAAACTTTATTGATTGCCGCACCAACTCCGCTGTGCAGGAATTCAGGCGTTGCCATTCCTTGATCCAGCGTATCTCGCCCACCGCCTCGAGCCATACGTTCCCCCCTACGCCTTCTCGGAACGATGTCACCTCGGCACAAAACGTCCAGCGTGCCCTCGCCGCCAAGGTCCAGGAACTCAGCGCGCTCTTCCGAACCAAACAGCGCGTCTACATGCAAAGTCAGTTTCTCTGCGATGTATCGATCGGATTCTTACGCTATCCATCGCCCATCGACAGAGCTTCAAGGCCATGCCATTAGTCGCAACGATCAGATGGTCGCGTCTGGCGTCACGTCCTCGACCAACACATACGACTCGGTCCAACAGGACGAGGAAGCGGTACGCATGACGCGCTCGTCCCTATCCCCGCCCCTGATCCCATTTCAAGTCGCGATATCAGCTGGCGATGCAACAGTCGGACCCCAGCCTGGCGTCGCGCAACCATGAAATTGCTGAAATAGCCAAGTCGATCGTTTCGCTCGCCGAGCTGTTCAAAGACTTGTCCAATCTCGTCATCGACCAAGGCACAATCCTCGACAGCGTCGAGTACAACATCCAGCAGACTGCCGTTCACATGCAGGACGCCGTCAAGGAGCTCGACATCGCAACTCGGTATGTCGTGCCCGCTTCCGAATTAGGCTCCGCTCAATTAGTGGCACAGCTACCAGCGCAGCACTGGCCGAAGAAAATGCATATTCCTACTGCTACTCATTATATTTGGTCTCATACTCGTTCTCATATTCAAGCCCCGAAAACGCCCTCCTCCCCCCGACACACCCTCGGCTCCGCCTGCATATATGCTTTAGCACTAATAGACATTGATAAACCTCGGATATTCGTGATCATTCTCACAAGCGGACCCCGGTGAGCCCGCACGTTGCTGCCTCGTTTGCACCATGTAATTTATAGCGTTAATCATATCGCCCTTCAAGCTTGCTCCGGGCGAGCGCTGGGTACCATACCGAGCTCGATCGCGCTACACGAGGCGCGGTTGTTTCCGGCCACGTGCACTACTTGATTATCCTGCCTCTTCGTCCAGGTAATAGGTCCGCCATGCCTGGCCACAGATGTAGCCCATCGTGCAGATCTACCTGCGAAATGAAATGCTTTGACGCCCACAGTCTGGAGACCCAATCGATATGGAAACCACATGTTTTCGCCCGTTTGAGCCAAGCCCGATCTCACCATAACGTGTATGTCCAAAGTTGGCGTATGAGGTGCCATGCGAGGGGAGTACCACACAATGGACTGTGGAGCACCAGAGTCTGACCAACCTGGTGCCCGATCCTGCTGCCCGATATCGTTCTGCCTACCTTTGGCTCGGCTTTAGTTTGCCGTTCAGCGCACGAACACTCTGGATCTGCATCGCCTCGTGGACAACTGCGTGAAAACACGCAAGGGCTGTTGTGCATGGATATATATGTACACGATCTTATAAGGAAACGCTAGCATTTGGGCATTTCATGTTCGCTGCGCAAGTCGCGCTGGAGATCAGAATCAAACAGCACAGCGTGCATGTTGCCCTCAAAGTCTAGAAACACAACGGTTGCTCGCACCTCGTCAAATGCCAGCCTCATCGGCCGAGGCGAGTCGAGCATCGGGTGCTCGAGCATGCAGAGCTCGAGTCTTTCGCCGCATGTCAAGAGGGCCAGCGCAATTCGACCATCTCGTCTCGGAGCCGCGATACTTGCGACGCCGCGCATTCCCCGCTCTCCTAGCACGCAATCAATTACGTCAAAATGCTCGGGAAGGCGACTGCCGCCCAAGAATGATAGGCGTGCATTGCACCCGTCAAACAAGATACGATAAGCCATGAGCTCGCTGTTCCTTGGGGACCTTGCGGCGCAAATTAACACGTTAATCGCATCAACATGGCCGGCCCCGGTGCCGCCAGGCTGTGGAAGAGTGATCTGGTGACACTCCAAGGGCAGAGACGCGCCCGCGACCGGAATCTGAGCCTCCGGCTCGATTAGAGCCGGTTCGGGCTCGTCGTCTCCTGGCAGATCATAAAACTCAAAGTGAGTCGCGTTCTCGCTCGCTCGCACCACCAAAACGTGTGGACCCCGAATGAACTCGACTAGACGGAATTCACAGTCTTTTGCCTGACGGATTTGTTGTTTGTCGTGTGCATGGGAATGAGAAGGCAAGGTCGATCAGGACCCCAACACGATGAGAGAACGTGGTCGTGCAAGCGTACCTCGAAAGGAACAGTTTGCATAATCTGCCGGGGCGAATGGCGTGTATGCTCTTCATCGGGGCCCCAGCGCCAGACGCTCAGAAAGACGAGGCGTGGTTCATGGGCAAGGTCTCTGCACAGGACCATCAAGCAGCGCCGTGCTGCGTGTACTTCCATGGCCAACACTGAGATCGCGCCCAGATTTAACTTGCATTGTGAGAGCTGATTTGCGGCGGTCGGTGTCGGATCGACCGATGGCAGCGAGAAGCAGCGAATTATCAGACTAGGCTTAGAGTGAGTCGGTGTTTGAAACTATTCATAGGATGGCGATGTACCTACGAAAGTCGCTCTTGAGTTGCGCGATGAGTATCGCAGGGCTCCGGAACCATCCGACTGGACCAGACCAAGCGCAATACGGATCGAAATTGCTCTCAAAGACCGTTCCGGGCTGCGTGCAAGGGCTGATCACCCGGGCAAGATGCGTGGCCGTCACATCGCCCCGCTCGTCTGTGCACAGGACCCAGAGACCGTCTGCCAGCCTGACATAGGTCCACGTTGCACCATCGGGAGAGGGGTAGCCGGCGTACTCGCACGGGCGCGCTGTCGACCAGCGCCTATCAACCCGCGCAGCCCGCATAGTGTCTCGGACAAGCGATGCGGGTAGCTCCGAGGTATCAGCTAGTGGCCACGGGGTGGTGACCGAAGCTGGGTTCCCCACAAGAAGTCCGAGCCGGGAGCCTGCCGTCCGCCACAGCTGGTCAGTGCTTGTGATTGCTCTAACTCGTCTGCAAACCTGCGTGTGAAGAGCGCTTTTTAGTGGGTAGAATAGTACATGCGAGAAGAGAACACTCGCCTGCCCCAGCCTCCAGAGATCGTCGAGTTCAAGGTGAGAAGCAATGTGAATTAGAACATCCTCTGAAATGTTCGCGAGGTGCAGCATTACAATGATCGGCTCGAGTTTGCCAGCAAAGAGTTCCAGGCGCCCGTACACAAATTTACGTAGAACGACTGTGGCCCGAGTAAGTCGGATGTGGTGGAACACGAACAGAGTTGCACGCAACATGTTCCCGATCCGGCGTTGCCTACCCTACGGCATTTGCAAATAACCCGGCACGGCAATTGCAATGGGACCTCCTGCCACCCTTGCCGCATAAAGTGCACTCAATTGCGTCGGAACAGCATTTCGACCTATTGCTCCTTCCACTTAAAGCCATATTACACGTCAGGCACTTTGAAACCCAGACCCTTCTGCATTTGGTTCGATGCATCCCTAGTCTGTGTCATGCTTAGCTTCAGAGCTTCAGAGGGCCTCGGCGGATTGCGTTGCACGCTGGAAATGGGCTTTGGATGGATCACAAGGTCTAAACCTCCAGTTTTGGAATCTACTTTTCCGTTGTAGTTCCGATCTAACCCTCCCGCACTTGGTCAAATTCGCCCATTAAAGAGCGTCTTTTGGGCAGATTGAACCTTGAGCTTTCATACATCATATTGGTTGGAATACTGCTCCTCCAAAGCCCGGACTCTATACCCAAATTTGGGGGTAATTATTCGACTCTATTTCTCGCCGCAATCTACAGTAAACAACTCTAGAGGGATATGAAACAAGGTACCGGCATATAGCGTAGCACAAGGCCAATGTTTTTCTCTAGACTTTTGCCTCGGCATCGTGGCTCGTCCAAAAACTCGCGGGCCCGATAATACGTGCGTCATCGCTCAGGGGGAATTTTATGAGACCTGTCAATCTTGCAGATTACGAGGCTGCATCTCCTATATGCCGCCTATAATGGTCTTCTGCCGCAGCGCGCTCTAGACTCGGCCCTAGTTGAAGCCGGACACTGATGATACGACGCAAACCAGCACGAGGCACGTCAAACGCGTTGTGCGAGTGCGCATACCTTTCCTATTTAGGCCTACCCCCGCCTAAACTTGAAATCTTCAAGCCCACGGTTAAAGTAGCACTCAGATCGCGGATGAGTGCGCATCGCTCTTTGGACCAGTCGCATTCGGGCGATAAACTCGTAGAAAATGCGCAGCTGTGCATCCAGAAGAGAACTTGCAAACGTGTCTTGCGGACCTTGAGCAGTTTACGTATGAACTTGGTTTATCATTTACAGGGAGATAAATTGATCCTATCTATGGTGTTTAATTGGGCTCGGAAGCACTCGAGTCAGGTTCCGTATCACTCGGCCCACGAGTTTGACCCCAATCCACACCTCGTGAGAAACAAGCTTGCGCTGTGTATCGTATGACTTGAATATGAGCCATGATACCCGTTGGCTCACACTGATGCTAGATATGACTCTGCTGGGGGAGAAATGAAAAGAGCATGGGAGATGCAGGGATGAAACGCTTTTAGCATACAGCTCGCTAGAGAACTTGCGATACCCAGGCGGAAGCAATACAAGGCTACCAAAATTAGTAGAAATGCCGTGTAAAATGCACGATATGTGAAAGATTGGCGCGCAACTGGTTGTAGGTTAGACCGTAGTTTCTGTTTACCGCGGAGGTTGCAACTATGCAGGATAGCTCGCCGATAACGTGCGAAATGGTCGCTACGCCAATAGCATATATGTATCGATCGACCCAGTCGTGCGCAGTCTTGACAAGGATGTTCACTTGACCATTCATTCCTTTCGGATTCCGCCGACCCGAGGGTGACTTTTCCTAGTCGCAAAAGGAGAGCCTAAGCACAGTCCCCCTAGCACCTAGGTGTATGCATAGCTTAAACCTGAATATTTCGGGAGTGATACTCGTTTGTCAACCTCAGTCAGTCATCCTGGCGCTCTTCGAGGCTAGCCACAGCCTCATGGCAAGTGGATGTAAACCGCCGACGCCTATTCTAGGAGGAGACGTGAGCATCGACGATGTCGCTGTGGACCACTGGCAAAAACCGGTCGTCGATCAAAGCCTTGAGGCACAGGGGCCTATCGAACGGTGCTATGCCTTTAGCAGACAGGCTGATCCGGATTGCCCAGTTTATAGCCGTGGCTCACGTTTCGATTAAGAGATAAGTATGAACGGCCCATCGCTATCCCGTTGATATCGGAAAATCCTGCCAATCAGTAGAATAGAGAAGACCTGTTTGGCACGGACTGGAAAGCGCGATCGCAGCTTCTCAAGCACCGGTAGGAACATCAGTTTACACGCGTCGAGCGTGGCTGGGGGAGAAAAAGCGCAACGCGAGCAGAAGAGGTTTAGTGGTTTGCGTAAATCCAGGTCCTTACTCGGTGATGACGGGGGAGAACTATGCATTGGTTGATCGCGTTACAAGCTATGAGGACCGCATGGGTTGAAGAAATGTGTAGGATATTCAGGTGGCACCCTCGAGTTGGCAGCGGGCTAGAACGGTCAAGATCGAGATACACATGACTCAGTTCTGGTGGGGTAATGTCAATAATGATATAAAAGGCTAGTTGCTCGCATATGCTTGTTGTTGGCAAATTGGATGCGGGTTAACCGAGCAAATGCGACTGAATGGACAGGATAGAAAAATGGGGCAAATCCACCAGGGACAGCTGGCTTGAATAAGGCAGTGGGGAGACCCAACGACCCAGAAAGTCCGCAGTCATCGCGCGGCCAGGTGAAACCCGAGAGACTTGTTCTGGCTGGGGCAGGTGGATATTGAAGCCAAGATCAGACTGAGGCTGGAATTTCTAATACACTGCGCGAGAGGCTAGGCACAATAGGGATTCATGCGGGGTTAGCAACGAATGAGCTCAGTGTGATGCAGGTCGTGGCTGAGTGGGTGGCGCTAGGAGTATTATGTAATCGATTCCCGGAGTTAATCGGCGCTTCCTGATTCGCTCTCACCTGCACTCATCCCCATGGTGGCCACACTTTGCCCTCTTGTCTTGAGCAAGCTTGGTGAGTGAGGATTAGGCCTGCTATGCGCGGCTCTCATATTTGGACATAGGCACCTCCGTCCCGCTTGTGCAACGGAGCGTTGGCATCCACGGTGAGATCCTTCATTCACCGCTTTCTCGACGGGTCTGACCATATTGCGGTTCTCTAGCGTTCCGTGCATTGCACACGTCAAACTCTCGCCAGCTTGCAGACCATAATGCACCCGTAACCGACTTTTCCGCACCCGCACCTATCGCGAACCCTCCAACACCTCCCACCAAGCTCGCGCAGCATGGATCAAATCAGCTCAGCCTCGAGACCCCCAACAACAAAGTCGGTGCGTGGGCAGACTATTAGCCCGTCATCGCCGTCATTTAATCTAATCGCCCGATCGCTGTTTTGCCGTACAGAATACGTCCTCTCCACACTCGACAAAATCGCCAACTGGGCACGGCAAGGCTCAATGTGGCCCATGACGTTTGGTGCGTCCGGGTGGATCTTGTCATCTGAATACGGCTCTCATCTCTGCGCCCGCCATTCGTCGAATTTCGGGTCCTCGTCTGGTTGATATGTATTTTGTGTCGAAACGCGGATCAGGCCTTGCGTGCTGCGCTGTGGAGATGATGCACATGGCCGCCGCACGCTACGATCAAGATCGACTTGGTGTCGTCTTTCGCGCGAGCCCACGTCAGTCGGATATTATGATCGTTGCAGGGACATTGACGAACAAGATGGCCCCCGCGCTGCGAAAGGTGTACGACCAGATGCCCGAGCCTCGTGCGTACCCCTTTTTTGCATCTATTTTTGCCTTGAACAGATCGGTTGAGGGTTTTCTTGGTCGAATTTGTAGGCTGGGTCGTTTCGATGGGCTCGTGCGCGAATGGCGGAGGATATTACCATTATTCATATTCCGTCGTTCGTGGCTGCGATCGTGAGTACCACCTTGTTGGTTATCACCAGCTTTTTGCGTCTACTAACCTTTTTGGTAAAAAGGCATTGTCCCAGTTGACATCTACGTTCCGGGATGTCCCCCGACTGCAGAAGCGCTGTTGTACGGAATGCTCCAGTTGCAGAGAAAAATGCGGAGAAACCGTAAGAGCACTCTGTGGTAAGATTGATGCTCTCGCTTTTCTGTTCCTATCTCACACGTTGCCGCGCAGGTACCGCAAATGATTTTCCGAAGGGAAAGTTCGAGATCCCTTCTGTTCTGCGCATATTATGGCGACTCGAAGAATGCATGCATTTCAATGATCGTAAACGTCCCGTACAAAGTCCCGGTCTGGTGTTACAAGATCACATTGAAAACACATCAATTAGTCAAGAGATTACAAGCGTCAAGGCCAAAAGGTCCGTCTAAAGTTCAATTAAAAAGTCCCCCACATACATTACAACGCGAGACTTGCGCCTACGAGTACCGAAAAGATGCCCACGAGCCCAGGCAACCATACGGGGATCGCCCCGGTAACAGGTGCCGCGGAATTGACCTGGTTCCCGGTCAAGTTCGAGGGCGATTCTGAACCCCACAATCGGATATTCCGGAAGTAGGTGTGCTGTTCTGTGGGCGAGGCCCATGACGAATCTTCACCTGCGGGACCAATGAAGTCAGACATACATGGGTGATGCGACGAGATATTCGACTACGTACCACCGAAAAAGGTACTAGAACCCG
>WSLM01000187.1:7617-21455 GCA_019677335.1 Ceratobasidium sp. UAMH 11750 | reverse complement strand
CAGGCCGAGGGTTATGTTATTGGCTCTGCGATCAAGCACATTCCAATTGCCGGACGCGATATTACAAGCTTTGTTCAAACGCTTCTTCGCGAACGCGGTGAGACAGCGTCGATCCCACCCGAGGACCAGCTTCGCGTCGCGCAAAAGATCAAGGAGGACTACAGGTAGGCGACCTGCCACAGATAACCTCTGCAATTAACAACGTCCGTTTAGCTACGTTTGTCAAGACATTGTAAAAGAGTTCCGCAAATACGATGCCGACCCGTACAAATACTTTGCCCGCTTCGAAGGCGAACACAGCGTAACCGGCCGTGTAGGTCCAGTAGCGTTGCCTGTGGTACACACCTAACAACGATACTTCACAGCAATACAGCGTCGATGTTGGCTTTGAGCGTTTTCTCGCCCCCGAGATCTTCTTCAACCCGGAGATTGCGTCCAGCGACTTCCTCACTCCCCTCCCAGAGGTAGTCGACGGTGTCATCCAACAGTCTCCGATTGACGTTCGAAGGGGATTGTACAAGGTTTGCACTTTTTACATAACGGTTACGAGTTGCACTAGACTCGCGCTGGCAGAACATTGTGTTATCGGGCGGCTCGACAATGTTTGAGCATTTCGGCCAACGCCTAAAGCGGGATTTGAAGCAGCTCGTAGATCGCCGGATCACTGCGAGCGAGACGGCGAGTGGCTCGTTGCAACGCGTAAGTGCGTCATCGTCAGACAAGAACCGGCCTTATGTCCCCCTTGCAGTCGTCTGGCGTCGAGGTAAACGTCATTTCGCACAAGAGACAACGGTGAGCAGCGTGTTCAGGTCTTTGACTCGCGATCTAGACTCACCTGTGCTTTTCCCCAAACAGCTACGCCGTCTGGTACGGCGGTTCCCTCCTGGCCTCCCTCGTGAGTGCACCGGCTGTCCTATCGTCCCACGCTGTGCTGACTTGTTTCTCACCCCTAGCCCGACTTTTACAATTCGTGCCACACCAAGGCACAGTACGAAGAGATTGGGCCGAGCATTGCACGGAGGTACCAAATCTTTGGCAGTGTCAACTAGAACAGGGGGACGTACCTGTGCCAAGGGCCGTGTGTTTGCAGTAGTTGAATGAACAGACGGGTGCAAAATATCCTTCCAAGCATACCGAGGCCGAGGCCAATCCTGTGTCGAGAGTTAAACGCACGATTTGATCTGCATTAGGTCCGCATTTCACCCCAGAACGAGCACGGTGTTTATGTCGTAAACTAGGCTCCGTAAGGCGTTTCTACAGAGTTTCTGGTGTTTATGATACCAAGCGGAGTGCGAAAGACAACCCATGTCGAATCTGATGAGAAACACGCAATATCCTTGTGCATCGCGGAGGCACATCACCCGACACCGGCTATACGCTCCCCGCGAAGGCGTACAAATGAAAGAACCGATAGCTCGCTCGGGCTTGGCGAAATTAGTAGAAGACAACTGTCAGAGGGATAAAGAATATCCCATACCCCTGCTAACTTTTTATCGTATGTCCGTGTGGTACCCTTGACAGATGTCAAGTGGCCACATTTTTGGGTGCTGGCTACCCCCTTTTATGGAAGGATCTCCGACGCTCCTTTGACGGGTTTTCTATACTACTCTCCGCTGAATATCCTCATTTCGCTCGCGAGAACGAGTTGTGAAACGACGCTGGCAAGCTTTAAGGGACTGTTGCGGCCCCTCTGGCACATTCAAACCACAAATGAGGCTAGTTCTTGCCTGAATCCATTTTCACAAGGGTAATAGGGGCGGACGACGAGAACGTTTGCGAAGATGGGCGCAACCGTCGACTGATCATTGCTTTGCAAGGCGGACAGTAGTCATTGGCAAAATAACCTTAAGTCTCGAATAGGAACTTGTTTCTAGGGTATCAAAATTTGGGGCGTGGCTCAAGGAGTAGCCACTCTAAACCATAATTGTATATGATTGTATCTGTTAGATTAAAGATGCAACCACCTTCTTTGTCCGGTTCCGCGTCGCATAGGAACTATGGTAGTGGAGCGAGTCTACAGTCGTACGTCCTTGTCAAACGCGAATTCAGTTGTACGCATACACTCCACTGCAACCCTCGGTGCAATGCTCAGCAAGGATAGACTTAGACTTGGTTGATCGCGCAATAGCGGTACACGTTCGAAATTACACTCGCCAGATAACAACCCCGCGAGCTGCTCATCGATGCACCGAAAGTAGCCAACTGCGCACCCTCCTTTTCACTAATTACTCACGCCTAACACGGCGGCACTGGTTCTTGCTCTTCGTTCGCCATTTTAATGGGCGTCAATCCAATACTGGCCACATCCTCGGAGCGACTGCATTGGGATCACGCTCGTCTGATCAAGGTTGCGTGGGGCCATCACGAAGAAAAAGTGTCGATCTGTCGAGAAAGAGTTGGACGACAATTCAGTTGACAGTATTCAATTTCAAGCGAACAAGTCTGAGCGTACAGGGGACGGTCGTGCGTTGTGAATAGCACGATCAGATAGACGAAAATCGTACAAAAAACTGGCTAAAAGCGGGGATCAAGTACATGCTCGTGGTTTGGGCGGACAAAAGGAGCCAAGACCGAGCAGAAAGGACGCATACATCGACTGTGAGAAGACATACACGTATGAAACTCGGGAGAGGGGGACGAGAAGAGTGGAGTTCTCAAGGTTCAATGTCGAGGCAGAGCTTCGGGCAACGATCGGGCACAAATGAACAGGAGACAATTCTCGGACGCGGGGCGTGGGACCCATGCGTCCGAGCAAGGCGGACGATCAGACGAGCAGAGCCTTGCGCTCGTTCATCTGCACCCTCCACATGTCTGGCTGGGCATCTCGCTGTTGCCGAGCATTGTACACTTCCTTCATCACGTCTGAAACCTCGAGTTAGCCTTGTGTAGACTTGGGGCAGAAGGAAGACTCACTATGCGCGACCGACACCGCCGCCTCTCCAAGCAAAGTGATACCCGCCATCATGCCATTGCAACTCTCCCACTGGTCAGCATCGACGGTATGACACCCCGCTAAAAATATCCAAAACGCGACGTCGCGCGGCTGACCCACCCTGTTCGCGAGCGTGCAGACTGCGCGCACCGCCTCTTGCACATCTTGGTGGTCGATCGAGCCGCGATGTGCTACCAACTCGAGGTAGAGTCGACCGCCCGCGGCGTGTATCGCTGCCTTGCCCACGAGGTGGTCATATGCGAGGTCCGCGCGGAGTCGGTCTAGGTTCTTACTAGCCCGGGGAAGCTGGTCGGGGTGCGCGGCGAGCGCGACGGGCTCGGCGATTGCGAGCGTTGTTTTGTTTGAACAATCCATAAATTCTGGTTGAGCTGGAGCGAGTACTTTGCGATAGAGCTCGATGCGCAACGGCTGGCGCTTTGTGGTCGCGCCAGCGACAATGTCGGACCAAATTGCGCGTTTAAGGACAAGTTGTTGTGTTGTGGTGAGATCGTAAAATCTAAAAGGAGCCGAGCAGACGTCGCCGACCCAGCCGAGAACCAAGTCTAGACAGGTGCCCCAGAGGGTAAAGTCGCCCTGGGAGAGCGAGCCGGCCATGAGCCAGAGGCAAGCGAAAGCTCGAGACTCGGGCTTGTCGAATCCGGCCTTGCACAGTTGATGCAGTGCGGCTTGGCCGCGTTCCAGAAGATGGCCTTGTTTTGCGATCAAGCTGTCTTTGACAGCTTGGACGCCCTCGGGGTCGCTCCGCAGAGCTTCGGCGAGGGCGTCTGCGAGCGAACCAGCGTTGGAGAGCTCGAGAAGTTGGAAGAACGGGGTGTATAGTGATTCGCGGTCGGGGTCGTATTGTTGGTACGGGCCAAACATCACTTGGGCGTCGTTAAGAGGAGGCAAAGGATATTCATAATCAGACGGCATATTCATGGGTACTATAGTACATGAACAAAAGGACAAACTAAGCGAACATACTATAAGGTCCATAATTCAATCACATACGGTCCACAAGTCCGGGCATCGAGTTGTCCAAGTAGAGAGAACCCTCGGCGTCCTCACTGATTGGAGATGCAAAGGGATCGTAAAAGTCGAGCAGTGGGTTCCAACCCATGTGCAACGTCGGCTCTGGTTGAGGCCAGTCGGGCAAGGGTAACAAGTCTGCCAGAGTGTCAGTCAGAGCATGGATGGCGTGCATGTTGCTCTTACCGAGGTAGAGATCGGGCGGGCTAGAGTAGGCGTACGACGACGATGGTACAGGCTTGAGATCTACCTCTGACTCGGAGTCGGATTCATCCGTGTCGCTGCGCTGCCGTGGAGGTGCTGGACGTGTTCTCGAGGTATGGAGATGGAGGAACGCGTCGCTCTGGTTGCGGGATGACGACTTGGCGTTGTTGTCGGCGAGAAAATGCTTGATCTGTCGCTTCAAGTTGTCGACCTGGGGGCCCTTGGATGGCAGTCAGTACATGAATGAATCGGGCAGAGAGGACAAGTACCTTGAGCCAGTCAGGACGCTTTGTGCTATAGCCGAGACACTCGATGCGCAGGCGTGCACAGTCGCCGCAGCCGCCGTTGTGATCGCGGGATTCATCGCATTTTCTGTGATCGAGTCAATACAGGGTCGCGACGGGTGTCTTGGCACGTACTTTCTGCGGATGCGGCAGGTGAGGCAGCCGCCCTTGGTGCGGACCCGCTTGGAGGGGGGCGGGGGTGCGTTGCGGCCAGAGCGGGTCTTGCGGGCAGCAGGCATGGTAAGGGAGGGAGGAGGAGAACGAAGGGGGGGATGTCGATTGGTCTGGCTGGGGCCAGAGTCTATATATGTGTCTAAGCGTTATCGAAAGCGTCGAAAAGCGCGGTGGATAGAGACTTACCGTATAAGGACATACTTGACACATGTCAACGGTCAGGCACAGTGGGCAACGATTGCAGAGTTTGTTCAACAAGGGGTGGAAGACAGTCAGAAGTCGAGATTAAACCATGGAACCGCATGCGTGGTGCTCATCGCTGCACCGGCCGCGCACGCTGCGCATAGCGTATTACACAGCGCAGGGGGCCTGGATGAAAAGGGCCGCGTGGCGAACGGATATGGCCAAGCGATGGGCCGTGGCAAGGCGCGCATAGGCTCGGTCGGTGTCAGATGGCCGAGGCGGGTTCCTAGGGTCGGCCGTTTGTCCCGCAACACACAAAGGACGAGGCCCGGCTCTTACGGTGGCCAGAACGGGTGGCTAGGCGTCGATCATCATGTAGCACCACGAGCCCGGCGGCTGGACAACCGGAAGTGGCGCGCGTTACGTAACCCCTGAGTCGAGACACGCGGGAACCGTGCAGCAAAGAGCCGACAAAAACAGCGGTGTGGGTCGTGGGTTGTCTCCCGAACAGCAAAGATCGCGCATCCGCCGATCAACTCTTGAATTCATTTGGCTTATCCAACGAAACACTTCCGCCAACAGAGGATCGCTGTCAGTCAACAGGCTAGTCGCAGACCGCTCACCATTTGTCCTGTGGGAACAATGCAGGATGAAATCGCGTCGATCGTAATCCAAATGCAGCTTCATTATCCAGCACAGCGATCCTGTACACTCGTGTATTGCCACAGAGCAGTTCATTCTATGCACTCTTAATCTCTGCCACCCACTTCTTGGCCTCTTCGCTGTCATTCGTCTCGAGGATCTGTTGTTGCAACCAGTGAGCAAGGGCTGTTGCCGCGAATCCGAGAAATTTACCCCAAGCAAGAGCTGGACATACTTCTTCTGGGCATCTTCCTTTGAAGTCCCTTCAACCTCCTTCCAAGCGTCCCTATGCAAAAATAGGTTGGACTGGCATGAGAAGGGCACCTAGAATACTAACCACTTGGCCTTGCCCACAAAGTCTAGCATACCGGGTCTAGCAGTGTTCACATCACCGATGGTCCCTGGAACAGGTTTGATCGGTCTGACTGCAGATGCCCATCCCTTTTAACATACCTTGCTTAAAGTGGCTGTAGAACTGGGTATCCGCGACCTCTGAGTACGATCTCCGCGAACCACGACCATCTACCCACCTTGAGCTTGTCATCCTGCGTAGGCTGGACGGGCCCGTCCTTGGGCATGGCCTAGATCAGGATCAACCCGATGTTAGTGATCGTTGGAGGCAGGGTCGGGATTGTATTGACCTGAACAATCTCGACTGCTTTGTTGAACTGAGCTTCAGACATGGCTTGTAGGGTTGGTCGTCGTTTTGGATGAACAGATGGCGCGGTGCTTAACTAATCGCCTGGTCAAGCACGACCAAACAGCGTCGTACTTGATTCAGCACAAACCAAGGAAATAAAATCCAGTTGTATTCAAACATCTTCATAGTAGCTGGATGGCCCAGAAGCAATAAGAACAAGTGTCTACAACGATTGTTGTCTGGGACTCACCTTTGTATTATTGACCCTGTGATTGTCCTTGTTTGGCTGTTGGTTTTGTCGAACCGAGCCACGACAATTCACCGCTGCGCTCATTGCCGCCCAGTTCTCGACTGTCAGTAAACGCTTGTTTCGTCGGAGGCTTGACGCGATGGAGCCAGGTGAGCCAACTTGCACGACTTTCTAGACCCAAGTTGTTTACACGTCGGATCACCAGTTGCACCCCCCACACCGCAAGAGATCCAGCGCAAGCTGTCGATGCATTCTCCAACGGCCCCGGTACCGATCAACAAGCGCAACTCGATGGTAAGCTGGCGTGCCTATATACGCTCGTTTCGTGGCTGGACCTGACATGTGCGCCAGCGCCAAACTGCGCCGCTTTCGGGTACCGAGTCCGACTCTGACGCGGGTGGCGCCGTCGCCAGCAGTGTCACGAGTCAAGGCATCCCCTCCGAGTTTTCCTCTTCGTTGCAGCCGCTGTCTGTGATCGCCGAGAAGCGAAACCCGAGCGGCGAGGAGACCGATGAAGACGACGATGACGAGGACGATGGCGTTTTCGCAAGGCGCGGGCCGGCCGAGAAAGAGGTCAAGGACGAAGTGGTGCTCAAGAGTGGGTTTTTGTGGAAAAAGGGAGAGCGCCGCAAGGTATGTTTATTACCCTTGCCTTTTTGACAGGCGCTTTACACTTTCGGTTCCTAGACTTGGAAAAAGCGCTGGTTTGTCTTGAGGACCGCCAAGCTTGGGTTGTACAAGAATGAGCAAGAGTACAAGCTGCTCAGACTCGTTGATCTTAACGAAGTTCACTCGGTCGCGCCGTGTGCGCTCAAGAAACACACCAACACACTCGCGATCGTCACGCCCGGTCGGACATTTTATGTCCAGGCCGAGACGCTGACCGAGTGTGATGCGTGGGTCCGTGCACTGAACGAGGCTCGGCTCCGGCTCAAAGAGACAGGCACAGAAACCCCTGTTCCCTTGCCCGGCGCCCCAAACCCCACCATCTCGGCTTCACCTATCGCCTCGGGGCAGACTCCTCCCGCGGCTTCGACCATGGCATACGCGACTCCATCATCCCCGCTCCAACACACCATGTCGAGTTCGGACTCGGAGGGCGAGGGCGACATGGATGGGGCAACCCCAACTCCGATCGACCCGAAGCAGATCGTGCTCCAGGGCTACTTGATGAAGTGTGGGACACACATGAAGAATTGGCACAAGCGATACTTTATCTTGACACCCGAGACACTCAAGTATGGGAAAAGCCACATGGTAAGCCGTCCTACCCTATTTAGATGATCCGAAATGAACCAGTTTGGCAGAGTATGAAGAACATGCGGAGCGTCCAAGTGACACAAATTCTGGACGCACTCGAGACCACGGCCTCGTCCAAGGGGATCGCGCCGTCCGTCTCGCCCCCGGCTAGTTCCGGCGGCAAGGAACATATTTTCAAGATCATCACGCCCAAGCGATCGTTTATGCTCTGCGCCCCGAGCGAGGAGGAAGAGATCAAGTGGTTGAGCGCAGTGCGGGCACTTATCGCCCGACGAAGCGCGGGTATCCCCACGACGACCCCGGTAGAGGATGATACTGGCCGGGCTCGCGCCAAGAGCGTTAGCACGAGGAGCATCGGGGACGTAGTCGGTGCGCCGATCCCGACGACTTCCGCCCCCGTCACCATTCGGTAATAGCTTGTCGTTTTTTCTTATCACACCACCACCCACTAATCTTACGGGGTGGTTGTACATTATTTGTGTTGCCGTCAAACTTTGGATATCGCCCTTTCTTCCATTATTGCGGTTGCGCCTTGGTTTGGTCCACTACATTGCTCTCGTTTATAGTTTCGTTTTGCACAAGGTAACGCTCATTTTCAGATCAGTACATACCCTTTATCATATGGATAATGCATTTGATTGAATTTTTCGTGTCCTTGGGTATGTTTCATGGATGCTACGACGCAATGCGGGATATTGGTGGTGATACAACTAGATTCTGGAGCTGAGCGCACTCTTTTTGGTCTCGATCCTGTTGGTAGCTGACACACCACCCATCTGATTACATAATACATGGTTGATTTAAGCCTTCTAAACTTGTTCCTTTCCACCACCCTGCCTTCTTGCTCTCGTCATGGCGCGACTGTTCTGGCGTTTAGCGGTGCGCGACGTGCAAATATGGCAGTTTTACACTCAATTGTGCTATTGTCTCCCATACCTTGGCTGATTTACTCCCGAGTTCTAATGGCGAATCCTCAGCTGGCTCTCTTTTTACTGCAAGACCGCCATTCTATGTTGTCATGCCACAACTATTAGGCACTTTTAGCCCCAGTAAATATTTCCCAACCGCACGAGCTGTTGAACTAGCTTTCTCCGACCTGTTTCATCCACCGTTGTCGAGCTGCCAATATGGTAGTATTTCGCGCACGTAGAGTGCACTGTCCTACTCTCGGGCCCGCCGTAGCTCTTATCAACGAAGGAAATCCGAGTCAAGTTTTCCCAAGGTCTTTACTGTAAACAGCGGTGCCTTTCGCATAGTTCGAGGACGAACAGAGGGCACCATGCAGCGCAAAGCTGCCTTGGAGCCAGCGCCAGGTGCCTCGGGTTGTTCCACGACTTGCTACGCACTAGGTGAGCTTTTATGTGGCATAAAACTCTATATTGCTGGTCTCACTGTCTGGTACGTTCAACATCCCTCCAAAGGCAATCGGCGAATTTCTAGGCTGCAGAGCGATCTATCCTACTAGTCTTAGTATCTTCATGCGCGTATAATGGTACCCGTGTTGAGCATGTAGGTGCTGCTAAACTAAAGTCGAATTTTAGAGGATGTAGCTCCAAACCTAAGTTATCAAACAGATATCCCTCAAGCAGGCATTCCTCGACTCAGATTCTCCTATAGCCGATAAATGAACAGCCCCCGTAGGCGCTGAAATTCACGCCTCCCCACGATACGTTATTCCAAGTATCAATCATCGGCTGTCAACTACCCAAAGTCGGACGAGACTGCCATCCAGTAACCTCGCCGTTTCCAGGGATGAAACCTGAAGGCTAACCCCGAAGGTTTTCATGAGCAGATGAATACTCTCGTATTTCTCATGATAGTGCACAGACTGTATGAAAACTCCAACACGTTCGCTCATCCGTGGTCTCCGAGGTGGAACCCTGTATCTAGCTTTCGGGGTTGAAGCCTGACGAGACATAGATAGTTTGCTGCCCGTAGCATTAGCTCTCGCAGCTCGTGGAGCGGCCAGTGGGTCTATACCCGCCCCCCTCGTTAGGCCTTACTTTATATAAACGTCGGATGATAAAATCCTGAGGGAGCAATCGTGCGATGGTCCTCAATACAGTGCCTTTGCTGGGAGAATGCACGAATAGTCATAACCAACGGTACGCATATACCAAACCGTGCATTTATGATAGTCGCTAACGAATGGTGCCAGCTCCCTGCGGGAATAGTTACGAGCTTTCACGCACTCGCATCCGGATTGATTTCTTGCAGGTCATGCTTTGAAGGTGTCATGATCTGGCGCTATACTTGAACCTGTGCCTAGACATTTTAAATGGGGTAGGCTTAGTCTTGCAACCCGCATATAAGTACGCCTTTGCTACTGAACAAATAGTACTAATGCATATACGCTAAGATTGTCGTCGCCAGTCGCTTAGACCGATGGCCGGTATGGCTGAGGATGCTTTGAACTGCCGTGTTCTGATCTGATTTGCTACACTGCGACAGGTGCTGCCAACTATGGGGTGTAAGTTGGCGTCTGCTTCACGACCGCTATCTACGCCCTATCCTGGAAGTATTTTTTTTGTCCCAGGTGCAGTTGATCGACATTACGATAACGGCTAATTAGCTCCAAAATATACTTGGAGCAACCCTCATTAGTCGGCTCTCCCGCGCTTCTGATCTAATTTGGCAAACTGAACCACATCCACCATGCGCTCGAGTTTGGACATTTCTGATGGTGACTGTTTCGCCTTTCGGCCTCTTGCGGCCCCTGGGCACACTCAATGGCCAACCATTGCTCAAGCGTGTGTATCAAGATACGTTCTCGTCGTTCCTCTTTAGGGCCGCTTGCTCAAAAGATCCAAGCAAAATAGCTACCTAAATTTCCCTACGTGATTATACCCCGTGGTAAATGCTTCGCGCACGACAATTACTTGCTCCATGGATGAGTGTCAACGGCTAGATGGTGCCTTCGTTGCACCTCGTCCGGCTCATTGCATCCACGCTAACTGAGCTAGAGGGACAGTCAGACTAGCAGGAGGTAATTGTTCACCTTCTTGGTATCAATAGGCAAGGGTAGGTTTGATTATTTCTGGTGTCGTATGACCAGCCGGAACCTGGGTTGGCCTCACCGTTTGCAGCTTTCATGCATACGGGCTGGGCTATAACGTCCCTAGGTATCTAATGGGTTGGCTCAACGGTTCTCCCCTACATAGCGCTAGTTTCAAATGCGTCACAGAATGGTCCCAGAGCTTGCTCGGGTATTTGTCTTCACATGTTGTGACTCGCAAATAAACCGCGCCTATGATTATGTAAGTGTCAGCCGAACCAACAGACCCTGAACTCCCCCACCTCTTGTTCTTATTGCAACCGCATGGACTTCCCAGAGGGCTGTCCACTGAGCAACGCCCATGTACGCCAGGGTTTCCCACACTCTTCTTGTAATCTTTCGCATTCAACCAATTACGGTGGCATACTCCCGGCGAAGTTGCTGTGAAATCTAGTAGTGTTGACTTGCGGCCGTGACAATAACTTGCTACCTCGGAATCGCTATTCTTGCTATCCTAAAAGTTGCTCCGTACTATTATATCGCAGCTGTGGGGTCTGTTTGAACGACAAGGGAGCTTTTACCCGAACAAGCCGTCTGTTTGAACTAGATTTTCTGCTCCGGTTTCATCCTCCACTGCCGGCTCTCTTGGGTATGGGGAAATGCTGGTACCCCGTGTGCTGTAGAGTTATAGTGGCTCTCATGTACTCCGTTTGTAACGTCGGGCGACGCATTGCCTAGTGCACGGTTTATTGTTATCTCGGGGGCTCGAGACTAAGGGGGGTGCATTGTTTCTCCTCGGCACCTCCAGACAACGAACTCTTTCACACAGTTCGGGGACGAACGGAGCGTGCCATATGATAAGACATTATTTGCAGCCGATGCCGGTTGATTCGGGCCGTTTGACAATTTGCTGGGCGTATTTGGTGAGTTTCTTAGTGCCGCAACGCTCCACATTCTTAGCCACACTATCTCGACATGCCCAGCTCTTGAGCAACCGCCCCCCACAGTGGCTAAATTTTACGCGCTTGGCGATATGATATTCCGATAGCTGCGCCGTTCGCGAACGCTTGGCCAAGGTATGCCACACGACGAAAGAATTTGGTTTACGCAACCTAAGAGCACTAAAGGTATTAACCTTCACAGTCAAGCGATAACACCGTCCGATGGCGAGTCCGTTTGTGGGGACCAAATGTGGAGGGCTGAAATCTCGAAGAGGGTCGCCCAGGCAAGCCGAACATTTTCAGTCGTCTTGACACGCTCGCCACGGTTCAGAAGCGCCATTGTATTCACAAGTGATGTTCAACCAGGTGGAAACTCGGAGATTGGTTAGTCTCCCAGTGGGGTTAAAACCAGGTCGGGTGCAGGTGTTGTTCCTCATCTCCTTCTCTGTACTATTAGCTTTCTCGCGGCTCGTCGGGTGGTCGGTGGACCCACATTCGTTCCTTCTGATTCGGTTTGGCGATTCGGTTTAGACTTGTACAAAATGGCAAACAGCGAAACTTCCACTATGGTGCAGCCGTACGATGGCCCTCGGTATAGTGCTTTTGCTAGAAGAGTGCATGGGTGGTCATGGCAAGCAGTACGCCTGACCCACTTACTGCACCCACCCCGATAGCTGATGTATAATGATACTAGTTCCCTATTGGGATGGGCACAGGCGCCGTCTATGTGCTCTTGTCTGCGGTCAACCCCCATCCAGCATGGCTCACCAAAGTCGAAATCGTGTTCTACATTTTGAACATGTGCCTGTTTGTTCTGAACCTATTTATGTTGGCCACACAGTTCATACGTGAGTGCCAGCTCATTTCGTTATTGCCTGCGGATGATACAAACGCGCCATATGTCCAGTTTATCGCCGCCAGTCCCTTCGACTGATAGTTGACCCGGTGAAGGGCGTATTTGTACCGCTGGTGGTACTCTCTTTTGCAACTATCATTATTGGGACTATCAACTACGCAGTTCCGATTGGTATTATATCTCCGGCTGCTATCTACGTTCTTTTTTGGTATGAACAATTACTTGCTGCCATTGGTTCGATCGAAACTAACAAACGTTCACGCATCTTAGGGTATACCTAAGTCTCTCGTTATTGGTTTGCTTTCCTATGCTTGTGATTTGGTATAACAAACCGCATAATATCGAGGCTTTTACTCCTGCTTGGGCATTCCTGGTCCGCGTTTTGTTTTCTGCCCTTTGATCGTGCTGAGACTGACCAAAGACATAACAGATTTTCCCACTGATGCTCACCGGAGTGATTTCATTCAACGTACTCAGTGTTATGCCGGCCAACGACCCGCATTCAATAGCAGTTTTGTTGGTTGGCTACGTATTCCAGGGTAAGCTCTTAACATCCTTTTGTCAATATTTACTCAATCCCATGCGTACGTCAGGCATTGGGTTTTTTATGACCTTCTTTTATCTGGCGGTCTACATCCTGCGCATCATGACCACCGGCTTCATGGATGGGCACCAAGCAAATGGCGCCTTTGTCGCATGCGGTCCGCCGGGGTTCACTGCACTTGCTCTGATCAATCTTGGAAAGCGAGCGAGACTCATGTGAGCGCTTTACCTACTCTTATGCCACTGTGCAATGCTAAATTTCCTCGCTTGCCTCGTTGAATAGCCTGCCAGAGTATGGGTTGGTCTCACCGCTGGCAGGCGAGATATTTTACGCAACAAGTGTTATGAGCGCATTGCTACTTTTTGGACTTGCCGTAAGCTTTTCCCCTGCGTCACTGAGTGGTATGCGTGCTAACCTTTTTCAACCAGACATTTTTCTTTGCATTTGGAGTGCTCCCTTACTGGTTCAAGTTGCACAAGCACCTCCATGAAATATTGGGATGTACGTTGGTTGAACTGTTGGCCGTCCAGCACTCGCTTATTTTGACTCATACGCATGCAGGCTGGGCCCTAACGTTTCCAAACGTTGGGTGGATCAACACGGTCAGCGCTCTCCGAGGCATTTTTGGGATTGAAGGATTCAAAGAATGGCACCTTGTCATGACCGTGATGGTCGTTGTAACTTGGGTGATTCTATTTTGCCTCACTGCCGCAGCGTTTTGGAGGGGGAAGATATTCATGTCGAAAGACGAAGATATCTACGCGGATGCCGTGTCTAACGCGATTGAGAAGGAGAAGCCCGGGGATATGGTTTGAGATTGCTTGTTTTGTTTGATTTAGATGGTGTTGGTTTTGTGATATCTTTATTAGACCTACTAATGTATCCTTAGCATTTGCTAC
Source organism: Ceratobasidium sp. UAMH 11750 (assembly GCA_019677335.1). Lineage (NCBI taxonomy): Eukaryota > Fungi > Basidiomycota > Agaricomycetes > Cantharellales > Ceratobasidiaceae > Ceratobasidium > Ceratobasidium sp. UAMH 11750. The sequence goes on along the minus strand of WSLM01000187.1, from coordinate 7,622 downwards.
CGTAT
>WSLM01000186.1:0-23496 GCA_019677335.1 Ceratobasidium sp. UAMH 11750 | reverse complement strand
GGGGTCTTTTTGTTTTTTGGGTGTTTTTGGGTTATAGTTGTTGTGTTTTTTTTTTTTTTTTTTTTTTTTTTTTTTGGAATGCATCTTTATCCAGCTACACGAATACAAATCGAAACGCTGGGGCCGCAGGCGCCTGGAACCACTGAAACACAGTACAGAAGGGGGACTCGTAAAACTAATAAAGGGATGAGCACGAAAGTTATGTGGGGGAGGTACGAAAACTGGGCGGCGGGAATGGTTACCACTAACAACCCGATCTAAACTGCGACAGCACTGGTCTAACTACCTAAATGCTACCAGTCAAGCAACAAGGGAGAAACAATGGCGCGGGGCAAATTAACGCGAACACCGCGGTTAGAAACCCCGGTCTGAGCTATGGTAGACTCACTTGTGGGGTGAAAATGCACTCGACTTCTCCAGGAAGCGCGCCACGGCCCTGAGGCCGGCAAACGTCCCGAAAAGGACCGGGTGTTGTAGGGTGGGTACAGGCTGTACAGCCTCACGTGTACTTGACCTGAACGTCGCCTATTCACTATTCATCTTGTACACTGTCCCATCATTCCTTACCCCTCCCCTCTCACCACCCACACCCACACCCACTCACAAAAAAAGCATACCAAAAAACAACGTATGTATATATCACCTATCCATACACACCAACCCCCCCACACATACAAGCGCAAGTCACTCCACAAGGCCAAAACCCATCCCCCCACCACTCTCACTTGTGCAAATCAAAAACAGAAACAAAAAAAAAAGCGAGAAGAAACTATCATTGGTCGTACAAAAGCCTATTTTTGTGCTGTTTTATTAGTATATCAGTCGCGTTTATTCGTCGTGTAGGGGCATCGAGCCCTCGGGTTCTGGAATGCCCATTTTCTCGCGGACCTATCCCCATATGAGCTCTGCACGGAAAGAGAGATGAGAGACTCACGAGCTGGAACGTCTTCAACATCTTGCGCCGCGCGCCCAAAGCAGCGACGCCCTTGGCTTCCAACGCCGCTTCGTCCATCACCACCATATCATGCCACTTCATACCTTCAAAATTGGGCGTGTACTTGTGCAACCGCAACGAACGAAGCCACGTTGGAACATCATTGAGCACCGCCGGGTCCACTTCGTCTTCTCCACCGCTCTTGCCCGCAGTCGGAGGTTTGGGGCTCCGACGGCCGCTCGCTGCGTTGCTGCGCGTGGAACGTGCGCCTCCGCCTCCGGCGCCGAGTCCAGCGTTCATCATCCCGAGCGGGTTCATCCCCGCAAAACCAGGGTTGAGCTGGGCGAGCTGAGCAGCGAGGAGCTGAGCTTGGAGACCTTCCATGTTCATGCCTGCAAAACCAGGCATGCCCATCATCCCAAACCCGTTCATCATGCCCATGTTCATACCCATCCCGGGACTCATCCCGCCCATGCCGTTGAAGCTCATGCCGTCATCGCTGCCTGGGAAGCGCCCAGATGACACGTTCGAAAGCGCAGGGCTACGCTGACCCCAACCGGGCTGCTGGGCCTGCTGTGGGCTGAGGAATCCACCGGGACCGCCGGGCTGTTGTTGGCCGGGTATAGTGCGAGCATTGTTACGTTGCTGGGCTTGCTGGGCGCCCTCTTCCGAGACGCGTCGGGTGGCATCGGTCGACTTGGACGCGTTGGAAGCGCGGCGAAACTTGCGGGCGTCATCGAGCTGGACGACGGGGCCACCTGGACCACCGGCATTGGCCATGGTCCAGTTGGCGAGCTTGAGCGCGGCGGCGTCGAGGTTCTGGCCGTTTGAATCAGTCGCGTTGCCACCATTGTTGTTGTTCCCGCCGGCGCCGGCAAACATGGGGACGACGGGGGTATTGACCATGCTGGCCCAATTGCCGCCGACCATGGGCGAGAGCTGCTCGTCAAGAGGGGCGTCAGCCTGGCCTTTGCGGAATTGGGCAGCCACGCCGGTAAAGTCGGTGCTCTTGGGGCGAGTACCCGCGGGCGGAGGCGAGAGCAGGCTCGCGTCGGGGCTGGGCGACGGACCGCGCTCGGCGACTTGGCTGAGAGACGTTGCGGACCAGACGTTGGCGCGGGCGGCATCGGCAGCGAGCGTGCCAGGAGCAGAGATACGGTGGGCAGCGTTGGTGGCCTTGAGACGAGCGCGCTGTTGGGCAAGAGTCGCGGCCGCATCGCTCGATCCAGCGCCACCAGGCGAGGGCGGGACAGCGGCCGAGTCGGGCGACAAAAAGTTGGCATCGGCCATCGACTGGCGGTTGAACGACCGGGCCGAGGGCGAGGCAGGCAGGCCGGGCGACTTGAGTCCGAGGGAAGCGAGCTTGGCCTCCATCTGGCTCTGCATGGAAGCGCCGACGGCCGGAGAGAGAAGCGCGGTCATTGGGTCGGCGCGGGCCATCTGCTGGAGGACGGTGATGAAAAAGCGGATCTGGACCTGGGTCGAGTGCTGCAAAAGCGAATAGAGCGCGGCGGTGCGCTCCGCCTCGGACAACACGCGGAACCCTGGTATGGTCAGACAGGGCTACAGATAGACACAGACGACGTACACTGCTCGATCGCGCTGAGCTCCTCTTTAAAGTTGACATCGAGCGAGGCGGCAGCCATCTCCTCGAGCGTGGCCTCGTAGTTTTGGAGGTTCTCGAACCACTGGTCGATGGCCTCGGCTAGGCGGGCGTCAATAGCGACCAGCGGAAAAAGCAATGCGCGCACCCTCTGGGTTCTGGTACACGCTCGTTCCAGTGATGAGCTCGCTCGTCGGGCGCATACCGGCAGGGCGCGGCGACAGCGGCGGGTGGACGCGCGGGGTGGGGCCGAGATTGGTGCCGACGGTGAGCGACGCGCCCGGACCGAGCGACGCACGCGCCTGGCGGTTGGGGTGGCCACCGGGCCCCGGCGACGGCGAGGGGCTAGTCGAGGGTGGGCGCAGAGACATAATGGCACTGGGCCGGAAAATCAGTTTACTGGACGTCGAGTCTTGCCTGCGACGCTTGCGACGCTGCGGCTACAGCAAACACAAAAAACACAATAAACTCAGAGACCAGCGGACCGGCCGGCCTAGCAAGAACGTCTGCGCGTCGTCAGCTCTGTCTCCGGCGGCGAAAACGACAGCGACACTCACAAGGACGACGTGGAGAGCGGAAGCAGCAACGCAGAGTCGACTGATTGGAACCACAAATAGCCCGCCACACTTTGCACCTGTTTGGCCCTCCTTTCTTCCCCAAAAAGTGAAGCGACCCAGGTTCGAACTGAGGACCGTCTGTGAACATTTAATGTTAGACAGACGTGATAACCAACTACACCATCGCTCCTTGCATCGAGGGGCACGTGATCATACGCGTTGACTGGGGATTTGACTTGTCACTGGGGAAACCGTCCAAGTTGGCTCCAATTACCATCCTTCCATATCCAAGGTTCAATCATACACTTCACATGCCAAAGCTTGATTGTTATTGGGGTCTATACGACTTGTGCTATCGAACAAATTTGAACCGACTGCTTGACTGAACGAAGATCGCGATTGTCTAGTCCATATCGTGGAACTCGAAGTCTAGTACACATCCTGCTGCTCCATAAGAACGTCCGGACCGCTCGATCACATTTTTAGACGCCAGACTCTGCGCGACTGTTTATTTCCTAGATCGCGACAGTCGGGATGGAACCAAATACTGGACCCTGAGTTGGCGCGGTTTGTTGTCACATTAGTTATTCTTAACCCGAACATTGCGAGGAGGACAAATAGTCCGTATATAACTTCGATTGATCCATTATTGGCTACATGCTGCGACACAGCCTACAGGATTACTGCGTCGGACGACGAGCCTCGTCGCGAACCCGGCGTCAGGTGTGGAGGGTCTTTCTTACCCCCTAGGGTCCCGCCTCTCCATTTCGGGATGTTTTCGCTGACCAAATCCAGAGTTAGGGGATAGGGGCAAGTATATAAACATCGGTCCGCCTCAGATTCTCCCCCAAGTTGAACCGTCACCCCACCACGTCTACTCGTCGCATCCGTTGTCGCGCTCAGCTTTTTTCGTCACGTATATCCGTGTCATCATCATGCTCTCCCCTTTGTTGCTCGTCACGCTTGTCGTCGCTCTCTTGAGCGTCACTGGCGTCGGCGTCGTTTTGAACTCGATTCGATTCCTCCTCAACAACCCGCCCCTGGTTGCGGTTATTCTTCTTGCGGTTTGCGTCCTTGCCCCATGGTAAGTGGACTCGTCCTCTCCCCGTGTATCATCATAGCTGACGCAGATCATGCAGCAATGACGGCCACGCATGCGAACAACTCGACGAATCCGGTCGCCTCTTGCCCTGCTACCCCCTCCCACACTCGAAATATGTCGGTCAAATGTGTCGAGCAGCCGAGCGTCGTCGTGTTCTACGCCGACTGTGGCGCGACGTCGAGTATGTTCTCGGCAAGTTTTCGAATGCAGTGTCGACCGGTATAGAAGGAATGCGACCATGGGTATCCCACCTGTGCAAATACTTGAGAGACGGTACGTGTCCAGGCAAGACTTGTAAAGTCGTCCAGCTGATTTGACCTGCTCGCATAGGAACCCCTATTCTATTGTCAACTATCTTGCCCGTTCTACGCACCGCATATACGTCCACCCTGGTTCGACGTGTCGCACTTGCGGTCCTCTTTGCCGGCCTCGTCCGTTATCTCGTTCGATACGCACTCGTGCCCGAAGCTGCGGTACTTCTCGTCTCTGTCGGTGCTGGGTGGACGTTTCGTGCGCCTCTATGGGAGTATCTCAAGTCCACTGGTCCTGGTATGTCTATATCATTGGCGCTTGGATCCACGTTTGCTGACTGCGTTTGAAAGTGTTGAGATACATAGACTGCTATAATCAAGAGCTAGCGGTGCAGTCGGAGCGAGACGCTCGCAAGGGGTGTTTGTGTTTGGTCAAGCATCGGAAGGTAGGTATAGCAAATACTTGTTGACTTTACTTGACTAACAGACTCTATAGCAGGAATCGACACCTACCCCTCGTTCTCAGTCGACCAGCATTGTCAAGGACCGTACAACTGGATCTGAAAAGCTCCGCGTCTCTCCCGTGCCCAAGTCGGATCCGACTTCAACGAGCAAGGCTCGTGAGGACGAGAGTCGTGCTCTGATTCCCTCTCCTGTTCCCATTCGATCGACTATCGACGAGAAGCCTAAAAAGTCGAAGCGCACACCCGAGCCGAAAGTTGCTGCCCCTATATCAGCGACTGGAACTCGCGTGTCGAAACGCAAGGTACGCGGCTTGGCTGTTAATTTGTACAGTTCCATGTTTATCCCTCATTTGCAGGTTATCAACTCGACGTCTAAAAGTAAGCCGGTAGAAACATCAGCGATATGCACCACGATTTCTCGCTTGGAGCTCCCCCACAAAAAGGTATCTCGATTTGACATGGTGTGAAAGACGTTGCATGCTAATATATGACCGCTAGACTGCAACTAGAGCGCCCGTTTTGTCTGAACCGACGAGCGGAGCTGCCATTGCAGAGAAAGAGTGTGGTGTCGCACCTACCAGCAAGATTGTCAATGTACCTCGAACCGAGTCCGCGATCTCGTCCCAAGAACCAAGTATTTCAACCAACTTGGCCTCTCCTCCAGCAATCATCAACGATCGTCGCTCCGAGATTGGAGCGAGCCAGTTCAAGGTTAGCGCGAGTTTGTAACCACGTTGCGATGTTTTACTTACATTACCACCTAGGCTGTCGAGCAAAATATGGACGAAAAAAAATCCGGGCCTTCTATGGCACCGAGTGTTATTCCTGAGATCATGGCGTCTGAACCGAAGGTTAGTCGGCGGTTCAATTGACCGAGGTGCCATACTAAGCTGGAATAATCAGGCTCTCGATGAAAATACGGCCGGTGATAGGAAACTTGCGAAAGAGAATATCGAACTCGAAGAGAAGAGCGTGTCTACCGAGGCGACTATTGCGTCTGTTTCTCAGGCCAACTCGTTCGACTCGCCTAATGTCTCTATCCCGACCGCCCCGTTTACCCTTCCCGCCTCCGAAGACCCTACCCAAACCGAGTCGACTTCCTCCATCACCGGCGATGTCGGCTCTACCGAACAGCAGATGCATACATCCGATGAGCACCCATCCCAACCTCTTCCCCTTTCTACGGAATCTGTCATTAGCCAAGCGGCCCCATCGTCTGCGGCGGTAGAGGATGCACCAGCCGCCACTGGCACGCCAGCAGCAAGCAACAACTCTACCAGTACTTCGTCCAACTCCCACGAGCGCGAGGCCCTTGCTATTATCGCGCCCACCGGGAAGAGCCCGAAGCAGGTGACCCCCAAACGCCAAAAGATGCTCAAGTCTCCTTCGCGTTCGACGTCCTCCCGCGTACTGCGCCTATATGCGCCAGTTTCTCGTTCCCAAGTCAAGCATGGGGGTCGCGCGGCTCTGCTGAAGAAGAAACATGTGTCGAAAAAGGCAAAGCTGGGCAGACGGTCGAAGCGCCTCGCGGCAGCGGCTGTTCCTCCTGTGGTGTCGACCGAGCCCAGCATGGCGGCTCCTGTGCAACCTCCGCCAGCCGCTGTATCCGAGACGCCTGCCCCTTTGCCTGAGGGGCTTGGATTGGCGGGCACTACCGCGATGGAGGTGTGCCAACGAACTGCGGAAATACCTACCGAACCGGCGGCGATTGGACCAGTCGCGAACGCATCTCTCGATTCACTGGATCAGCCAATGTCGCCCACCGAGTCCAACCCAGTAGTATCCTTGCCAGTGGTGGAACACCCCTTGCCGGCGACCCAGCCAATTTCTCTTACTCCGATGTCGGTCAACCCACAGCCTGCCACTCCACGCGTCATTGCACCGCGTGTGCCCCTCTCGATCCCATGCAAGCCAGTGGACGCGGCATCATTCTTCAAACCGTACAAGCCGGCGCGAGTGCCCCAACCTGGATCTTCGGCTGCTTTCGTTGGATCCTCTCGAGCGACCGCCGGCAACGGCACTCCCCGGGTGGTATCTACTACGCCCTTGACGATCCCGACGGCTGGAGACCTATCGCACTTCGGCCAACACACACCTGTTCCGCCGGTCCCTCCTGCCGCCTCTTCCCTATTTGCTGGACCTTTGCGGACGAGCGCTGAACAAGTTTCCGTTCCCGAGCCGACACCCGTCAAACCCGCTCCCGCGCTCAAGACTGGTCCTATCATTGTCCACAACCCTGCGGAAGAGGAGCTGATCGCCGCGTTCAAGAAATCATCCGGACAACGCAAATCGTCCAAGCTCACTGAGACCGACCTCGACTACAAACTGGTCATAGCGCCTTCCACACCTGGAGCATGCAGACAGCTTGGACGTGTCGAGGCGCAGAAGAGCGTTGCACCGCGGAAGAACGTGGTGTATAGTCTGGATGCGCAGGGGAAGAACCGGGTGGCGGCAGGAGAAGTGGGAAAGGATGCGTATGTGTACAAGTGGAATCTTGACCTGGGCACACCTGGTGTGAAGATGCGTGCGCCAGCAGAGTTGTGGAAAGCGTAGTGGAGGTGGGATGTATGGTGTTTGCTCTCAGTTTTTTCCCCTAGATTTGTCTGAGTTTTGTTTTGTTGTTTTGGTTGAACTGTTTGTTTCCTCGTCTCTGTCGTTATCGTTGATTTGTCTCGAGCTGGTTCTCGAATGTACTACCTACGCGTTGCTTGTATGCCTTATGTCCTCGTTTGTCTTGTGTTATTATTTATTTATTGATTCTCCGTCGAATCGATTCGCGCACTCCTTATGAAAATCATCCCAGAGTTCATATTTTGCACCATGAGATAGATTAGATTACTCAATCCGCCAGCTAGAGTCTGTTTGTTCCCAAAGATAAATCTCAAAATGGCGATCCCAATCTCTAGCCTAATCTAGCCGCAGTCTCACCGAGTTCCTCCGGACTGTGTCGCCATCTTCTGGAGCTGGTCAAATGTATTACCCTTATTTGGAGGATTTACCTAGGTATATGCGTCGCTTGAGTTTCATATCCAGCATCTAATAACATAGGCCCACCGCAAAGACCATACCTGCCGGGCAATGGTCAGCCTGACCATAGTAAAACCAGTGGGGTTTCTTCTGTAACAGGGTATGTTGAGTTGACGAAATACAAGCAACGTTGATAGTTGGTGCCTACATTAGTAACCTTGAACTTGCGAGCTGAGAAGTAGGACGTCTGTGTTGAAGGGACAGGAACGCTAGAGGAAGATGCGTGAACCAAGGATATGGCTAAAACCATATCACATACTCATAAGCCAGTGCGGAGTCTAATCTGGTTACCGCACGGGTCGGTGGGCCTAGTGCGCGGGTGATCAAACGAGCTCTCGGTCACCGTGTGGTTCTTCGGGTGGCTAAATGCACGATTCTCGAGTCAGCTCGTCGTAGAAAGAGTCACGGCAAGTACTCACAACTCGAACTTGGTATAGTCGCCAACTTTGATGTGTACATATTCAGGATCATGGCGTAGTTTGTCCTAGGCACCAAGGGTGACCTTGTGTATATTTTAAGATAATTGATCCACGAGCGGTCTTTAAGGTCTGAGAATCCCCGGCGGACACAGCTCAGGCAGCGAGGGAAACCAGAGGGAGAGCGAAGCAGAAATAATCGAAGCCAGGTTGAAGAATATAATGAGCGTGAATGGGCAGCTGGCTCGAAGATGCTGAGGGATGGAAAGAGGTATTTTGGCCGGAAATGTTTAGAAGTTTGGCTTGTTCGAGTCGTAAGATTTGCCGAATGAACTAGGCCACAGAGAGCACGTCGCCAAAAAGCGAAACAGAAATCAAGGACGGGCAAGTTTCCTTCCATAAGTTAAGGCGCCGAAACTCGAGTGCGGGTCGGAGCGCCCGAGTCTGAGCAGAATACATGTCTTGTTCGAGGGTAAATGTGTGGAGAGTAATGAAGGGGCGCATTAACCTCCGAAGATTTTCCAGACTAACAAGCGTCGATGAGCCCTAGATGGAGAGTTGGTAGGAAATATGCGGAGAAGTTAGTGGGTAATGAATTACAAGTATTCGCAACTGCGCTTACTGAGAAGATTTCTAGGGAGAAAATTCGGATGGTGAGACCTTCGAGTGATTCACGACAGTATGATAGGCTTGACAGTAATCCCACGGGTTCCACTTCGCAGTTGAACAGATCCCGCACCCAGACACCGATATTCAGATAGACTAAAGGGACAGAAGCCAGCGCGATTCTAGAGATGACGGACTCGAGATGAGAAGAGCTTATAGGTTGCCTGATAAAAATCCGGGAGACGGGGCGCCCTGGAACCAACATACATATGTTCTTCGTCCCCGCGGTCAAGGACCTTAGCTTGGGTAGCAATCCATCTGGCTCGCCTGTTGCCACTTTGGCATCTGGGGAAGCGGTGGTAATAGATGGTAGTCCATAAAATTCATAAAGAAAGTCGAGTCGTTCGATTTTGTCTTGGCACGACAAAAAATTGCGGAAACCAGGTCCTGGAACAAACCAACAAGCGAGGTATCTCAAGCTAAACGTCACGGATTCGAGGCTGCCATTATCAAACAAGTCACTGATAACACCGAGGTGTGTATTTATGGTCAACTCAGTGAGGTTCTCTGTGGCAGAAAGCAAGTTGGATATACTGCGTTGAATCGTGGAGAGTTCTAAAGCTGAGTATTGGCTTGTAGCGTGGATGTGGAGGGAACGAGTGAATAGGCGCAGTGATGACGGTCCAGAACATAACGCATGAGAGAAACGTCCAAGTTGATCCGTAGACATAATCGTTACCACTTGGTAGATGATGCTAATGGTGCTACGGTAGCAATCTTTGTTGAGCAACGCCAAGCGGAGAACGCTAGAAACTGGGGAAAACTCGGCCACGTGCCGGACGAGGTCAGGGGTAAGGCGTGGGACGCGCACCAGGGTAGATTGCATGCTGAATAACCGCCAAAGTAAATAGGTTTGCCCGGGTGTGGAAAAGAGTACGACACCCGCTCGTCAGGTGATCCCGTTGGGAGGAGCCGGGCGCTTCTCGGTTTGCCGCTTTTGGCCTTTATGCACGCCGATGCCCGGCCTCGCCTTGAACATACCAGCGCTCAATCATACTCTTTTCTTATGCGTGTTGTTCACCCAACTGGAAATAGGACAAAAGAATTGTACAAAATTATACATACGATATTGCCCGATAACTATGCCGGGACAGTAAAATCTACACAGTTCTGATACGTCTGTTTATCCGTGACCGAGTACCAGTGATACTGCAGAACACACTCTCCCGCGACCGTGCATTTACCACCCAAGCTTGGGATAGTAACATTAAAGTTCTCTGTGCGCGGCTATGAGATACGAAGCAAGTCTCAAGTCTGAAGGATGCTAACCTTGTTCTTTGGGGTACGGGTAGCCGGTAAAGTACGGGTTCCAGGCGATCAAGGGGGAACCGATGGGTTTGTTTGTAGCTGTGGCGATCTATTCGCAGTGGTTGATGAATGTAAATCTAAATACTACAGCATCTTACTTACCACCGAAACGTTCTAAAGTCTTAAATTCAGTGCGCGTCCAATCTACAAGGATGCTAAACTCACGGCATAGCCGACCGGGTGGTGGTTCTCAATGTCTAGAACAATGTTGACGACTTGTCCAGGTTTGTAATTTTGCACCTTGCTCTTATTATCGGCAAACTAGGCCTTGGGAGTTAGTACGCCAATATAATAAGATAAGACTATCGACGTTACCTGCTGCCCACGGCACAAAAAGAGGTTGCATTGAGCCTAGGGGGGATATATGATTAGACCTATATGCGTTTGTATCACCGACGAGACACTCACCGGCTTGTAGCCAGAGTCAATCTTGGCGATCTGGCTCTCAATGGGGCCCTTAACGTCTACAAAGAGGTGGCCAATATTAATGATATTCAAGCAAATATGATGTACCCACTCGACTGTTGAGCAGAAACGGCACCCGCACCACACGCCGAGATCATCGCACTCCCCAGCTAAACAACAAACCCGACAGTTCAGCTCAATCCAAAGCATCAACCGGCAAAAAAAAAAAGACTTACAACGCGGGGCGGAGGAGCAGTCATGATTCCATGCGCAGCAACGCATGATGCCAACGTAGCAAGAGTAAAAAGTCCAGAGAAGAAACGCATGCTGTCGAAATAATCAAGCAAGACCAAGGACGATATCCTCTCCACCATCGCATCGCTCTGTTTTATACTGCACGTCTATCCCTAGCTGGAGCTTCATCGGCGGAACCACAGCAAATCTTCGACTGCCATGTGAGCATGTCTAGCACTCACGCTTCTGGTAGTAGCAGATGTAGCGTGGCGTACCAACGGACCGTCGCAGCCCGTCCTGCCGCCCGGCGGACCGCACATGAGCTAGGCGCGCCGAGAGATATAATATGCGAGCTGTGAAGCGACCGCCAGTGATTCCAGGAAGCATGATCCAACTTGTGACCTGATCACACGACAACAAATCAGAGTAACGAGTTCGGAGAAACGTGGTTATCAATTACTAACTCATGTACGTTTACATTTATTTTTTCACTTTAGGCGAAGATGCTCGATTGCCCATTGTGCCGTTGACTCTTCCGTATTAAGGGCCGGGACGAGCGGTTGTAGGTTCCAGGACTCATCGCCAGCTGTTGGTTGGTACAACGATATAGCTGCAATACTGAGGTACGAGTGCAGAGGGTCTAAAGATGAAGTGTGACTTGAAGCTAAAATGAACGCAACTTTCCCAACTGACCTGGTCGTTCATCGGGCACCTTGGCAAGCCCTCCAAACTTGAACTGACACCGCTCGATAAACGTGGCATTTGCGTCAACGTCTACGCACTCTCCCGCGCCAAGAAGCTAACAACAAAATGCCCCGTCAGCGGACGCAGCCGATGATTCGGCAAAGCACGGACGGACCCTGAGCGCGGCACCACACCAAAAACTATAGCACGAATCGGGTGTCTTGCCTGTCCGGCCACAAAACCCTGTTGTTTGATGCATACTCAACCACCGAATAGTTTGCCTTCTCGATTTTGCGTCCAGACCGACCCCGGGAACGGATGGGCAGAGTGACATTGCGGCGAGCGCGCAGTAGGTTGGTCCGCCTTTTGCGCGGTGGTCAGACGTGTCCGAGGAGTTAGAAGAAAGCTTGGCAGCTCACCATGTGCCTCTTGATCAGGCGATTGGCCATATCCGCCTTCGTAGCTCTGCGGGGCATAGTTGGTTATCCAGCGATAGGAGTGGTTCAGATGATCCTTACTCTACATCGTCGGATAAACTCTAGGGCAGCCGGGACATCAACCGCACTCCAATCGTCCAGTAAATAGCAAATCACGAATGCAGTATACAGAATTCGCAAGTCTCCAGGCTGTTCAGACGTCGTTGGAGAAAAGCTGCCGGGCCGAAGACAAGATTCACCATCTGAACGGGCAAACAGTGGGGAAACGCACCTGCCATCAGGATTTTGGCACTTGGCCACAAAACGCTGCAGACCAGGTTTGTCCAATCGAGAGAAATCATCTCTTAGGATTGCCAAAGTGAGAATCGCGGCATAGCTCATGATGAGGTTGGCAGAGTCAGTAATCGGCGCTTCTGCCTTGGTCAAACCCGTTGTTTGGCGAGCCGTTTATTCCAACTTATAGAACACACTCACGCCGACGTCTGACAGAGCCAATGAATCTCCACCTCGAAATCCTGTTCCTTCAGGCGTAGCTGGGTCCCGTAGATGAGGCTTGGAATGGGCAAATAAAAGAAGAGGCGTACAAACGCATTGTGCCCAAATCCACTCTACCCAGCCATTCCTATCCTTTTCCTTGGGCTTACTTCGTGCAACTCCAAAAAGGTCCATAGAGGCTAGAGAATAGAATCCAACAGCCATTCTTTGGTGCGATTGTAAGTACATGACATCGTCTTGGTAGGACTCATTACCGAGAGTCGTCTGCCTCTACAGCAGAGCTACCGAGTCCACAAAGGCAGCGGTAATTCATTGCGATATGAATATTTCGATTCAGTGGTTTCAGACTCATCGTTGACTGGCTTTCTGATACCGGGAGTTGACGTTGGGATGATCGTTGATAGGATGGCAAGAATTTCCAATTGAGCTACAAGAGTCTGTCACGTGCATCGGGGATTCCTACAAGCACACCCGCAAGCTCGCAGGCTCAACGAACTAGAGTATATGCTAGATAGGTGATCTTATCTGCACAAATCTCAATCGTCTTTACTCCCCTAGCACCCTGCCTATTATTTTTCCTCCTTTTCCTCCCTTTTCCCATCGCCCCGCTCAATCTCAGCCTTTTCATCGCGTTTCTTCTGCTTCTCCAATCTCTCTTCTGGCGTCATTTCCCCTTCCTCCCCTTTCCCTCTATCTTCCTCTTTTCCCTTACCTTGTTTTGGTTGCGGCTTTGGTTGCGAACCGCTGGTCGAATTCAATACCGTGAAGCTCCCCTCGGGCGTCCCGTCCCATTTAACATTATAGTCGTCTATTGGTATTTTATAAGTGTGAGAAGGGCAAGACAGAGCGGGAAACACATACCTGCGATCTTGTAAATCTCCTTGCGGAGTTGCTTTTCTTCAGTGACAAGGTCTGCCCACCTGATATAGCATATCAGTCGGAAAGAAAAAGCAGGACACGATAAATTGAACTTGCAAATCAACATCCAGTCCTTTCGATTCATACAGTTTAGCTCGCCTGGTTGAGACGGATTGTTTGAGTAAAGAGGAGTATGATACCTCCCGACCTGTTAGCGCGGTATCAAGGTCGGTAAAGCAAGACGAAAAACTAGGAGTCGCACAACACACCTTGATACAAGAACCACATATATCCACAAATAATCCACGTAAGGCCCGACAGATACGTCACAGGCTCCATTATCTCCCTACAGCACCACTTCAGCGAGTCAATAACGACAATCACACAACAAATACTCACCAGCCAAAATCCCAAAATGTCAACCGTGCCACAGCCCCAAAATATACCAACAACATCCCGAACCCTCCAAGTGCAAGCCTTCGCGCACTCCGATGGGCAATATGATCGCACTCGCGTTTGATCTTTTCGAGCTTAGAAAGTTCCGTAGAGATGGTACGCAACCGGTGCCGGAAGAAACGAGTACGAGACCGAAAAGATGGGACCAATATGCGGATTGAGGTTTCGGGTTCCTCAGGTTTAGGTTTTGGCTCCGAATGGTTGGACTTGGATACATTGGAGGGTTGAGAGACGGTAATTGCGAATTCCCGGTCCTGAGCAGCTTCTTTGACGAAATCGCCAATATCTGTCGAGTCGGACCATTGGACCACTTTCGAGGATGGGCTATGTGGGACAGATCGGAAGGCGATGGAGGTGTTAGTAGGTGTATCCGGCGGAAGAGATGCTTGTATCAGACGGGAAACGTGGGAGAGAGGCTGGGAGGGGTGCAAGAGGAATACAGCTGCAAAGGCGTCAGGTCCGGGCTAGTTTCGTGTAGTCTGGCCGAACATACTCAGTGGTGGTTTAGATTGGTCGGGTGTAGGTATTGGGACTATGAGTTTGAACAAGTGAGAGGAAGTCGGAGACAATCGCCCTAGCACAAATTGAGCGACATTACTATCACACACGTCGTTTGAGCTCACCCATTCCATCAGGAAGATCCTCGACTTCTTCACCAGTACCTTCCTCTCCTCCTTTACGAGAATTATCCACCCCATCGGCCCACTTTTCACCTCTCTTAGCCTCGGCTATAAATCGCGAGTGTCCGCCATACAGATTCTCTTGCGACGCACTACTCTGTAGATTCCCCTGGAAGCGAGGCGGGAAACATCGAAAGAGGCGAGTTTGTCCATACAAGTCCAAGGTTATTGGGCGTGAAAATGAACGGACTGAGCGAGAAATAAATGAACGGAGGTATACACCCGCGCTCATAGTGGTTGGTCGTATCCATGTCTCCAAGGTCAGTTGGCGTCATGAACACAAGAACGAGGCCTGACGTCAGAGTTACGCGCCAGGCGCTTGTCGGTGTGTGCATATGTTTGTGTAAACCTAAATCCTGTCCTCAACCCCGGCTGGCTCGAAGTGCTTGAGTCTATGCGTGTCCGCCTGAGGACTTTTACTATTGGAGGTTTGAGGCAGGCTTTTTGAGATTGCTTTTCCGCCCGATTCCAATTTTTAGCTATACAAGATGAGCTCGGCACCTGATGTAGTCTCGAGCCCCTAAACCCCTCGAATAAATCCCTGGCTTATCATGACGGCAATATTACTGATTCAATCTATCTGTCATACTCTCCAACCGACAGCCTCTTCCCGCCTCCTGGCAACGAAACCTCCACCCTCACACGCCTACACACACTCAAACACAACATGAGCCGCGCACGTCCTCTTGGAAAAAGCCGGGTCCTGGTCCACACTCGAATCGAACGTGACGCGCCCCTCGTGATTTCTGACAGCGAATAGGCGGGCCTCGTCAATTACGTCTCTTCCAGTGTTTCAAGGCTATCAAGGTCTTTGCTCGCGAAACCAGCTCAAGGCCGTGCTATCGCCGATGGTGTCAATAACATGGGTTTAATGCGTGTAAACGATACTACATCATATTTAGTCGTATCCGAGTTCAAGAACTACTAGAATGAGAAATGAAATACGGGTGTGATACAAGCCGGTGCGATATTTTATGCCTCAAGGATGAACACGGCCAATGGAGCGCTATCACAAGAAACAAGACCCTCAATACCACCGCAGCAAATGATCAAAAGGGCTCACGTTCAATTGGTCCTAGATGAGAGTAAGGCCGCCAACGAGTTCAGCTCTTGAGTTGCGTGTTTACAATCTTGACCAACTTGCGCCTCGTCAGCATCTTTGACCTATCCCCTCAACGTTAGGTCGTTTTTGAGGTCCAGAATGCAATCCGTTTCATGCCCGCGGAAAAACCGCATCCAAGTAAAGCACCAGCGGCAGAGCCTGAATTTCAGACTCGGTGTTTCCAGTGATCGTCGCGTGGCCAAGCGAGGATCAGCTTCAACGGGCCAATAGTGCCTGTAGCATAATTGACAGTTTGCAAGAGCGATTGTATCAGCTCGACCTTTTAGTAGCTAAATTTAGCTGCTGGTGATCAACTCGATAACGGTGCGCGTGTTTATCAATCTGCTTAGCGCCCGTGAGAACACCCCGGTCCAATGCCTCCATAAATAGAATAACTCTGGATTTTCCTCCGCAATCGGCGGACTCGGCGCTCGATTGAATGCGCGCGTCTCACAATAGCCTCGCGGAATCGACCTTTTTCGACAATTCATGGACAGAGGGACGGAACAATTCAGCCTCAGGCACACGAGGCTGTAGTTGCTTGGTTCCTATGGGACGTTTACATGGAGGGCCGAGAGCGTCCTGTCTGGGTATCCAACCTCAATAGTGATCCAAAAGTATGCCATACTTGGAGCCCTTCTCCGGGGCCCAACACCGTCCCCACTCACGAGCCAAGGCCCAAACGAGCGCGTACACTATGACGCAAACGGGTGCTCCCGAACGATCGCGGCGCACGTGGGACGATCTTTGCAAGTTCCTGTGGCGCTTGATCGAAAGACACTGGGCCGATCCGTCGGATTTGAGTGAGCCTACTTAACTTGCGTTTGGTTGAGCCGCAGTTTCTGCATCTTGTCAGCTTGACCTGGCCCTCTTCTCTCACCGTCCGGCAGTTATCGCCCCCGATGATACTTCCTACCAAGATCTTACTGTGGTTGGGGGACCCAAACGGCAAACGAGAGGTACCGCCAGTTCCGGAGGACCCTATGGGGCCTCTCATAGAATCTTTGGAGGCTATAAGGCTGGCAAAGTACATGGCGGGTGAGCAATCCTACGATCCAAGCTAGCTTCAGGCTTAATTCTGTCATAACACCAGTCGCCGCAATGGTGATTGTCGTCTACGACGCGAGTAAGTGCTCCGAGATAGTATATTTATTGCTATGAAACCAGCATTGACCTATTATCTTCCAGTGTTGACATACGACAGAGAGGTGAGTAACATGTTCCAGTGGTCAGAATACGGGCTGACGGTTTTGACTGTACCATAGGTCCAATTAATCTGGGGATCACGTTGGTCATTCGTACGGGTGTTGTTCACTCTTGCCCGGTACTACGTACCTTGCAGTATGATGTGGGTGTCCCTGTGCAACCCGTGAGATATAAGTTAATGACGGTCTCCCAAAGCTTCACTATGAGTTGTGCGCCTCGCAGACATTCAAGGTTTCCCGTTACTGATTTTATTCAATTAGTCATATCCATTCCGACAATTCCAGTTGAGGTATGCGAGTATCCTTGCCTTGTTGATTTCATCGGTCTAATCTCGTTGATGTAGGTGTAAGCAACTACCCGTGCCCAACCTCTGGTGCACCCACGTAACTACTCCTTATGTAGATGCAAGGTCGAAGCGATAATTTTAGGACTGGTGACGTACTTATGCATGTGGATAATGATGGGTGAGTCCTCCATCTCGCACGTGTATGATCTCAAACTGAAATCCGAAAACCAGGTATCCTTCTACTCAGAGTTTGGGCTATGTGGGGCCTAAAGTGAGCTTTGGTCTGATGCTATGCGTGTGCACTCCTAATGCGATGGATGATAGGAACTGGATGCTTGTTATTCTGTTGTCCACATTTATAGTTTCCCAGCTGCCCTCAACAGTCCTCATTTGGACAGGTGCTCAGGTACCGTTGTTGTCATCTCGCGTTGTACCCACCCTACTAATAAGTCTGTTTGTTTTTAGAAGCTCCAAGCGGTTGAAAATCCCTGTATGTCCAGTGTCTAGCGGTTGCTGAATATGCTACTGACCAAACACGCAGTACCAGGTATACTGACTGGTTGCACACTATCATCCCCGTCAAGCCACAAAACCACTAATTGGATCCCTGTGTATTTACCTATGATTTCATACGAAGGTGAGTATGGAAGGCAACAACAAGGTTGTATGGGTACTCACGCTCGTCTTTCAGCAACTTTGTTTGCCTTAACGTTGCTGCGAGCTTGGATCCTCCACAGAGAAGGTGCCAACACACCCATCATAACACTCTTAACGCGCGACGGAGCTTGGTACTTTTTGGTGAGAATATCATCTCCAGACCTTCCTTTCACCGCTTATAGGCCCGTTCTTCTGTGTCTTCATGCGCATATAGGTGGCTCTTGGTATGTTATCCATGTCTGCGTGATACCTCGGCTATACCACTAACCATTTTCTTAGGATCCGTCAGCATGATGGCAGTCTGGACGACAATACCTAGAGTACGTTAGTTCCTAGTCTGTGCACTATCTTGACATTACTAAGCTTGATGTTCACAGATGCGAGCGGCTGCTTTTTACTCACAGTAAGTCGAAAGCTACCAGTTGAATGGCGGGGCTGATGACATGTGTATGTAATAGACTTCACATGGCCATTGTGTCATCTGCGTGCTGCCGGTTGTGAGTAAAAACTGTCTTTTTTGGCGTTTATAATACTTAGACGCTGTTGAAGGCTCCTCCGACTGCGTGGGTTCTATTTACCGGCTACCATCAAGAGCACAGGTCGTGAAGGAGCCATGCGCGATGAAGATATGGCTATGCACCCCATTCCTCGCGGGGGTAGTGAGCAAATTCACGACCTCCGAAGATCCAATCAAACGTTGCCGTAAAGCCTGGTTAGGGACGGTGGAATCTCAAGACTCGATGGATGAGTTCTCTGGAGGTATGATTTGAGTGGATTAGGATTATGCAACTGTGGTAGTGTCCGTTTATCGGCGCTTGGCTGTGAGTGCTGTACGATACAAGCCAATTTTGTTTCCGCGTTCGCGCGTGTGTATGCAAAGTTTTCGTGCTCGTATTCACTCCGCTTGCTTCCTTGGCTCTGCGCTATAATGAATGACAATACTATTTAGTATTTTGAGCCTATACCCTCACAGATTGTGCGCCACAGCGGAACAACAGGCGCCCGCATCACTCTTTCCTCCCTCCACACAATTGGTCATCTCTTGCTCTTTTCTATGCCGCTTCAGGCGTTTGGTAGATTTTGTCACCCAATTAATCAATATTTTGTCTCCCGCCAACCACTCCTCTCCAATGCGGGGCCAGGATTAGCCGCCCGATCTGCAAGCCACCGGCTCGGCCACTCCTTCAGCACAATCCTCGACTTCTTCGTAGTGCCCTCCTCTCCTCTTGTTGAGAACTGTCTACCCCATCCACCCACGTCTCCTTCCTCTTTGCTTCAGCTAGAAATCACGGTTGTTCGCTATATAGATTCTCTTGCGACATGCGAAATGTCGAAAGCGCCGAGTTTGTCTGTACAAACCCAAAGTTATTGGGCGTGACATGAGGCAGGCCGAGCCAGAACTAAAACTACGAGGGCATACACCCACGCTCATAATTGCTAGTCATATACACCTCATTTAGCATACTGAATGTGAGACCGAAACCTGGGTTGCATTGCACGCCGGGCGCTTGTCAATGTGTGCATGTGTTTCCGCGTCAAACTCTGATTTTAACTTCTTCGCTGCTAGTTTAGAGCACTTGAATCTAGGCGGGTCTGTCTGAAGACTTTCATCTCAGGCAATTTATTAAATTTCCTTTTGGCTCTAGTTTTTGGCGTTACAATATGAGCTCTGAGCTTGATATTGGTCTCGAGTCTCTAAACCCCGACTGACCCTTGACTTATCATGACGACAATATTGTTGACTAGGTGAACGAACTACTTGAAATTGCTCTTCTTGACGTGCCGACCAACTTGGATTCAATCGACGACCTTGGAAACCTAGATGAAACACTCATCAGCCTCACTGCGAGATTCGATGTGATAACCCAAGAAACGGCCAACAGACTGGACACCACCATCGCAGATGTCACCAGAACGATGCCAAGGCTCCATTTTGACGCAAAATTAAGCCATTTAAATCACAAATATGCTCCCAGGACGAGCACAATCTCAACACCAGGTCATGCGAGAAGCCACCCTCTCCCTCCAATCCGTCCTTCACACTCTCCAATCCAACTCGGCAACCCACATCCTCTTCCCGCCTTCGGACAACGAAACCTCCATCCTCAAACGTCTACACGCACTCGCCCAGACGCACTCAAACACGACAGCCGCACACGCCCTGTTGAAAAAAGCCGAGTCCTGGTCCACACTCGAATCCGACGTCACGCGTCTCCTTGCGAGCTCCGAGTTTGATGCGGCAGCGGATAGACTAGCTTCGTCGACGACGTCCCTCCGGGTGTTTGAACGCACGCGCGAATACGATGCTGCCAAGGCTCTGATGGTGAGCCTGCAAAATCAGCTGGAAGCCGCGCTTAGCACTGCTGTCGTGAATGGCGTCAACAACTTGGACTTTGAGGCGTGTAAACGATACTACCCCATATTCTGTCGCATCCAACGCGAGACCGAGTTCAAGTACCGCTACAATGGCATCCGGCGTGCTAGCCTGGTCAAACTATGGGCGACGTACGAGGACACGTCTGGCGACTACTCGTTCTCAGACTTCATGTCTAAATTCTTTGGGGAATTCTTGGTACTGAGCACGGGGCCGGATGCTGGCGCCGGTCCATGCACGACCTATCGGTCGGCTCAGCCTCCGGCAAGACTGGGGGACGCAAGTACCGCCGAAGGCGGCGCGAGCGGGGCCGGATCCCCGAAGCACGAGGACGACTCGCGGGTCGGGTGGGTTAGACTGAGCAGGCAAATGGGGCACGCCGGAAGGGATGGTGGGCGGGAAGAAAAGTGCGTGACGAGGGGTGCTGCCATGATCAGGTCGTGGTTGAGCGCAAGTTGGCGCGTCGCGGCATGAGGCATGTGACCGGTGTGCCGCACCAGCCGTTTGCTCACTCCGTTTTGCCCATGCCTTTCCATCGGGTACAACACATGGGCTCCCGCAGTACAAGTCGAGGTCTGTATTCATAGCATATATGCACCAAAATCGTGGCATTTACTGTATACCTGTATTCAAATAATCATAATTCTTCACCCATGGATCACTGGTGCGTTTTAGGCCGCGCCGCTGCAGTCGGGTACCGGCGGATTTGGGAGAACCAGCGAGAAGCGACGGGTTAGCAGCCGGGGAGCTGTGCATACCGCAGTGGATGGTGTATACAGCAAGTATTGATGGTTGCAACATGTAATAGGTGCGTTATGATACGTAACGGCGTGTATTTATTAATGTGTAGCGGCATGTACAGCGTAGGTAGTGTATACAGCGGTATGGGTCTGTGGCGCGCGATGGCGCTGGATTCGGTTGCTAAGCCCTCCGAGTTGACGTTAAAGCCATAATTGTCGGCTTGGTGGGTGGGCGGTAAAAGAAAAACGAGGAGGGTTGCAGCCACTCCTGGGACGAGACGGTCGTTGTCGAGTCGGTGTTGCAAGCTCTCGCGTGATTGGCGTAAGGGCGGCGCGACCATAGCCCGACGCTTCCTTTCGTCTAAGAATGGGCTGTAAGCCTCCGCAGGCTATGGTACACGGTCCCTATAGTGTAAAAGGTATCTCTTCTAAGGTGTTGGCAGGGGACGGTGGGCGGGAAGAAAACGCGACGCGCGACGACGGGCGCTGACACGATGAGGTCTAGTCTGGGACGATCTCCTAGGGCCGGGTTGGGTTCCCTGCGTTAGACGGGAGCAAACGGTTTCGCGCCCAGATAGGCGATGGCACGGCGTGGGACCACGCGAGGAGTGCGTGGTTTCGGCAGCGAGATTTGTAATGTAGCCTAAATCTAGTCACAGGATTTATGCGGCAATCTTTGGGAGTCCGATTTTTTAAATTCTTGGCCTTTGCAGCACTTGAGAGCTTCACGACACTAACAGCTTGTGCAAATGGTATGTATTGTGCTATACATTGAGGTACCGGAACGTGTAGTAAAATAACTCCGAAAGGAGTCTGAAATTCGCTGCGTCTGGTACAATAAACACGTCGGTAAACCACTGCGATATGACCGGCTTCGGTCATGGCAACTCGACGCGATCGTCAAGCTGCGTGCGGGTAGAGACGTATTCGCAATTGCACCGACCGGAGCGGGCAAATCGACCGTCATACAAGGTGTCGTCTTGGCCGATCGGGCAGACGGTCTCGAGTCGCTAGCGATTATATTGGTCCCGACGAAAAGCCTAGCCAATGATCAGGTAGATACATACATTCACACCGAGGGACAGTGGCTCACCGCGATCCAGGCGCGAGCGGTCAATAAAACAGAAGGGCTACGAGCACTAGCGCTTCACGCGGACACACTGAACGAAGCAAACTGTCAGTATCCACGCCGAGAGATATTCAAGGAGATAAAAAACGGAGGCTTCACCCATGTTTTTGTCGGGCCGGAAATGATCATGAACGGCGCATTCGGGGACTTGATCCGCGAGCCAGAGTTTTACAAGCGCTTCCGGTATTTCGCAGTTGACGAGGCGCACATCACGGTCGAATGGAAGGAGTTCCGCGACGCCTTTGCGAATGTGGCACGCCTACAGAACCGCTTTCCGTGCAGGATCCCCTGGTTGGCGTTGTCGGCAACCGTGGAGCCTCGGGTAGAGTTTACCAGCCTTGCGAACTCGCTTGGATTCCGGCTCGAGGACACGGAGGTCTTACGGCTACCTGTGGATCGACCCTCCATCGCTTATTCCCCTCGCTTCCTCCAGTACGCGTGCTCCGAGAACTCGACTGAGTTCCTCGACCTGTCGTTTGCAGTTCCAAAGCAGGTGGAGCGGATCGAGGACATCCCTACGACGGTGATATTTGCGGGCCGAGTCAAAGAGGTCACCTCAATAGCGGAATACCTCACCCGGTTGTTGCCCCAAACTCTCGACAGGAAGGCCCGAGCTAGAGCTATACTCCCGATGGACGGCACCATGTCTGCAGGGTACAATGTTCGAGCGGTCGAGAGGCTTGGCCAGGGCGATCAGACTCGCATTTTGGTGTGCACCGCCACAGGAGCGCTCGGAATCGACATCTCGCAGGTCCGGAGGTCCATTGTCCTGGTTGATAAGGGCACCACATACCGGATGATTTGTCAAAAGGCGGGACGAATACGCACCGAAGGTCAATGTGTCTACCTCTTCCCAAAGTGGATGGACTACTCCCAGAAGAATGCTAGGGACGAGAAGAACAGAGCGGATGTCGAGCCGGTGGTTTTGAAATTTGCCAATGCGACCGTCGAACAGTGCCCGAGGGTGGTCAACGCCGAGTACTGGGGTGATCAGGGCGTGCCATCGTCTGCTGTGGGCCGGCCGTGCTGCAACAGACACAACCCAGAAATCGACCGGGCAGACCTCGAACTGGTCAAGGAGCGAGGGACAGCTGCTAGAAAGAAGAAGAAGGAGGGTCAGGCCGCACCACTACGAAGTGATCGGACACACCGACCGCCAGACGAGACTGTGATGCAACCGATTGCACGGGCGATGATCGTACAATGGCGACACATTCACGCCAGGGAGTCGGTCGAGTATGAAACTCACCATCCACCCTCTGCCATCCTCCCATGTCGTGACCTCCCCAGGGAAGACCCATATTTTTCCCAATTTACGGATTTAAACCAAGTCATCCGGGTTACATCCCACGTCACGTGACCTGTAACCACCGTAACGTAACACTGACTCCAGGTAATCTCTCCTAGGTAATGCTGGAGTCTGGA
>WSLM01000185.1:8876-25270 GCA_019677335.1 Ceratobasidium sp. UAMH 11750 | reverse complement strand
GACACCAGGTTTGCATCCGTAGCTTAGCCACTCGGATATGACTTGTTTTGTCATGCTTGAGCGATCTCGACCTCAGCAACGTTCGACTGCCAAAGGCACATTTCCGAATTTTTCCCCGCTTCTGCTGGCAACGACCCACAAGCACACTAGGCTTGACCGTTCCTTCGCCCTCCAGATACCGCCCTCTTAAGATGGACGCCCTGAAAGACGCCTGCAGACGCAGCGGGATCCGAGTTAGCAGGATGCTTCACATTCCCATCATGATACACAGTACGCTGCACGTATATTGACGAGCTTGCCTGGGTAATAAGCATCAGGGTTGATTGTGAGTTGCTCATTAAAGCGCCGCTAGCAGTCACCAATCCATTTCAACCCCTTGGAACCTCTATTTTCTTAGCTGAACGCCTTTTGGAGCCGTAACTTGCCCTCCCCTTGAAAAAGTTGATCCCACGACCTCTATTTTCTGCTCGTCTCTTTGAGTATAGTTGCCTTGCCGCCGCCGTCTCAACAACAACCAAATATCGGCCCCTAACTTCGGAGAGTTTCGTGATGTGTTCCTGGATGGCCTGGGGCTAAGGTCGATGAACTAACTTACGAAATGTCTTCCTCTACTTTCGCCCTTCTCGCCCGATATCTAATCTGATTCGAACATGCTACAGTGATCTTTCGACACTTTGGGGCTAGATCTGCATCATCAGAACCTAGCCCAAGGAGTACACTTGGAAACCCGGTTCACTCTGGGATCTTGGGTTGGGCGCCCGAGCGATGTCCTAACTTGCACGACTTACAAAGTTCTGGTTGCCGCTTTTGCCTTCGTTCTGCCCCCTATCATAAGTTGTTTTCATTTTCCAGCGCAACACCGAGCTGTTCTGTGTTTTTATTCAGAATTCGCAGAGTGCAAGACAGTTCGTAGCTGCCATTTCCGCTCGTGTGGATCCGATAGTGATGAAATTTGCCACGGCCCACTAGGTTACCGGGCTAAGCGACGGATAGGAGATAATAAGGTCGTAGGAGCCGACTCTCCAAGTGACATCCCCCCCCCCATCACATCTACGTCTGTATAATGCCCCGCGACGTTGTACCCTAGGTGACATTTCATTGTAATATAGGCCAGGCGCTGTGTTATTTGGAAGAACAAACTCGGGATTCAACACCAAAGCCCCCCTCCCCCAGTCACTCTTCGTAGCGTGAACTACGTGAGCTGTGCTACAGTAAATTGGCCCGGACTATTACGGGGGTTACGAGCGATATAAATGACTTGGCCCAGCCTTACTCAAGATTGGATAGGTTACTATGACGGCCGGTTACAGAAATCTGGGGAGGGGGGCGATAGATATGTCTACAAGCGGCATTCTTACCGCTTGTATTGCCTGAATAAAAATGGAGGCTGTAGGGATGAGTCCTCATATTCGGTGTCCATGACCTGGCCATCAAGAGCAAATGCCGGTTGAGGAAAAGTGTAATTAGATATTTCATCCCGCTACGTACAAAGCACTAAAGATCCCAACGTGAAAACAAGCGTATTATTATAGGAGCTTTTGACCGTGAAGCAATAAGAGTACGCCTGTAAAAAACGGTATGCATTCCTAAGAAAACAGCTCTCATAGGACTCGAGGCTACACGGCGTACTCACAGAGAATTACAAATCCCTTGCGTCGTGCCCGCGAATCCGAATGCGCCCATCTTTGAGCTTTTCCGTGATGATTGGCGAGGCAGCTGGTCGGAACTTGTGTTTTTCGGAATACCTACAAAAACGTTAGTCAGCTCACTCCTGGATGATATCCGAATGCCAGGCTGAGATTCACGCCCCCGTTCTGTGATGAGTGTCTTGTCCCCCTCTTCGACACGTCTACCCCGGACCTACCCACGCAATGAAGAAAAATCACAAATAAGATATCCAAACTCACCTATCTGCGTAGATTATCTGGGGCTTTGCCGGTGTTGTTGCCCATACATAGTACTTGAATGACAAGTATAACGCAAACACCATCACGGGGATGAGCAAGACACGACGAAATGCAGAATGCGTGGAGCGTTTGGCGGCCGAGCTTGCCGGTGTAGGAATTTGCTGGACCATTTTTGGGCAGAATTTTTTTCAGGGCAAACCCGTTATCTTTCGAAGCAAGCTCGAGTCTGTAGGCTGCGGGAAGCGGCAAGGAGGCGGTTGCGGAGACGAGGATGGCGAGGTGATTACGTAAACGAGTAACGCCCGGCGCTAGTGTGTGCGAGCTAACACCAACAAGCAACCCCAGGTCGCTTCCCAACCTGTGGTACACTACCACCCACGTACATATGCGAAAGGTGGCCACGATCCACTGGGAGCCGGTACTATCAACCATGTTATCCGCCATCTCTATAGCAATCACCATATATCAAGGATGTAATGCGACCCGAACAGCTTATATTCGATCTGATGTTCGACCACCAAAACATTTTATCTCCCTTTGATCTCTGGCGTAGATTCAACTAGAACACCTGGCGCACTCTATGTTACCCAGGCTTGTCGGCTCAGAATCAACCAGATCTCTTGGACCGTCTATCACAAGTATCACATCGGCTTATTGTAACCAAGTTGAGCTTACTTTCTATCCTATCACATGCCTCCCAAGAGTTAGATACCTAGCCAACTTGTCGATGGACCAAATGCGCCAGAAAGCTCTGTTGCAAGCTTCAGGAAAAAGTCCCGATATCCCTTATGACAGGCTCCCGGGCCAGATCATCCACCCCTCAAAATCTCGCTCTCAGTCCATTGTGCCATTAATCGAATATCCTAGATCCAGTTTTTGTGACTTAATGTCTTCGTCTACACTCGTCGGCAGGGACCTCATCGACACCATTATCATACTCCGCACACAAGTTGAAACGGCAAAATACCTTGCATGTCAGTGCCAGGACCTTTCGTTTGCTCAGCTTACCATCATTCTGAGACAAAACGGAGTTAGTCGTATCCTGCACAATGCTATTATACGACTGGGTTACAAGTTTACACCTCGAGGTGACGTACATATGGGGTACTCCGTGGTCGATAGGTCGTGTCGCCTACCATCTCAATCGATTCTGGACGATACTGGTTCTCTTGTGAGCACGCCACCTGATCCCATATTCCGCTGCTCATAGCGAACATCCTCTACAGTGCGTACATGCCAGGTAATGAGTCTACGCTAAAGGACTCCGAAGGATAGACTCACCAAAAGTAGTTTTCTTCTTCTCGTCCCGACCGAGTGTAACGGTTGGTAGCATTATTTTAACTTGTAGTGACGCATGGCCTAAATACAAGCTCCCTCCCTATCCTAGACGTGAGCTCCTTCAATATATGGGTGCAGTACAGAGCAACATAGCCATTTCGACACAGATGTAAGCAGGTTGCTATGTTTTACGGATACGGCAGTGTAATAGAGCTGAGCATAATCTGTGGTATGTTCATTCATTCCAATAATATAGCAGCATGAGAGGTTGATGGCTATATCGCATTCATAGGCGTGTTCCTTATGCGTTGCTGGGCACTGTATAACCAAAGGTGTGTAGCTACGTATTGCTTCTTTGCGCCCGAACTAACTGTCCAACGCAGATGCATATTTATGTGAGCAAAACCAACCACAATAATAGTGTCATTCACCACAAGCGCCTAGGGCTTTATCAGCCGGACTCGTATTTACTGTAATCATTTCTCTGGTCCTCATCAAGGTTTTGGCCGATGTAAGTTGTGGCCTAGCTGTGTACTAAGTCGATCTACGCTAATCCCCCGCCAAGAAAGCCGTGTTCCTCCCTAATATTTGTTCGTTTTTACCCCATCCCGTAGACCTTCCACTAACTACCCTTCTAGTACCTCCGGTCTTCTCTGGTTGTCTCGTGCTAGTACCTCCAGACACTTGGACACTTTATATCGTGCCACTATTATACGACTTGACCGTGTTTATCCTAACAGCCCGGAAAGTTTGGTCGCTAAGCGTGGAGTTTGAGGTAACACCGCTGGTACAGTGTCTGGCTAAACAGTATGTCAAGTCCCCTACAAAACGTACAAATTTCCTGAGATATACTTGCAATCCCGCCTTAGCGGAGCCCTTCACTCGGCCATGTTGTTAATAATTGTGATGTTCGCGTGCATTGGGGGTTCAAACGATGCAATCAAAATCGCTGCACACGGGTCTGGGTAAGTCACCTTTTCTTTGAAGCGACTTACTCGCAGTCTGAAGGTTATTCATCGCTGCGACGCCCCCTCCATTCATTAGCATCCTTGCGGCAGGACTAAGTATAGTATGCAGCCGAGCAATATTTTCGCTACATACATTCGCCGAGGAAGAGAAGAGGAAGCACCTGCCAATCAGAATTGCAAACAGAACGGCAGGCGATATTTGGCTCGCGATTCCAATGCCATCGGTCGGCGTTTCAGCCCGCGCTGGAACTCCGGCTCGCAAAGATGTTATTGAACAATGATACGGCTGCACCAAAAGGGAGAGTTGCTTGAATTATTGTTTTTGGTTTATGGCCGGGGGGGGGGGGGGTTTGTAGATAGAAATTGGCAGTACATTTGGGCATAAGCGTGCCTGGTATCTGGACTACTAAATGTGTGTCGCTAAGTTGTAACGGGGTTTAAGCCCATGGGATTTCCGCTACACAGAGACATGGAGCTGTCGGCCCAGCAACGACGAAAGCGCATACAACCACTGATGGGCCATTGTCTCTGCGGGACATTATACCAATTTAAATATCAAATAACCTATCGAAGGTGTCCTATCCCAATTATGTCTCGCTTAACCGAACCGACGTATGAAAATCCGACCAACTCGCGTGGGCTTTTAGCCTAATCACCACGATCAGCCGTCGCAGGAAAATTGAAAATACTGCCACGAGGTAGGCACGGGCGTACTCGGGATTGATCTACGCACTGTCTACGCCCGCCACAACAGGTGGGCAATGGCTTCGAAACAGGTTATGGTTCGTTCTGTCGCGGGGATTCGGCGCTTAGCCTCCGGCAAGGCACGCGGTATAGACCAAATTGGATAAGATCGTGGTAGGAAATCACATGATAGGCAGAGGTGTTGATCAGTTAAACGTTAGTCAAACGTTCGACACAATTGTCCTCTTTTCTCGCATTTGCTGGCATCAATTTAATTCGTTGGAGGATTCGCGAGACAATATGTTGAAATGCCATTGACTCGTCTACTTGCGTTGTACGACATGAAGATAATGTCATGAAGCTAGCGCCTAATACTCTCCTGATTTCTCTTTCACGCCTTAGCCGAGACCCCTAGAGTCGCGAACAGAAGCACCTCGTTCTAGCGTTAGGCCACGCCGACGACTGTCGGGTAATGATATTTCGAGTCCCCTCGCCTGGGTCATTCCTACGCACCACAGGCAGCCAGTTTGTCGTCGTACACCTCGAGAGATGACTCTGGTCGGGTAAGTTCCAGTCTGGCGCGGCCTCGATCCGAGCGTTGTTGCTTGAGGATCTTCAAGCTCGCCTGGCTTGTAAATTATCTAGGGCTAACTTGTTTGCAAATGTAGTCTATGACCCAACTTTTCGAAGTCTTGGTCGCGAAGGCAGATGGCCTGATGATCCAACTCGGCGTGTCCGGATTAGATGTAGGTTTGGACTAGCTTTCCCTGCAAATCACGCTGGGTCGAAGCTGCACTCATATAAAGAGAATGCCAATACTTCCTTTCGACAGGTTCTCTCCTCCACCTTGGCTGACAAGCGAGCATGTCGTTACTCGATGGTATTATCCATTCTATCGTCGGACGCCACCACCAATTTAGCACCGCGAAGTACCTTGCTGGTTTGTCACCTTCGTAATGATATGGTTGTCTTCGATGATGTATTGATCCAAGTGTTGTCTAGTTGTATCATGGACACTCCTTGGGTATGACTGGCTCATCAGCATCGATCTAGAGGTTGCATATATATGGAGCTCCCCTTGGTCCCTGGGTCGTTTTGTCTACCATTTTAACCGAGTATGGCCTATCGCTCTTTTTGGGTATGTTGACCCGTTGTACTCTGTCGTTATCCCCCAGCTTATTCTTTTGGTAATAAAGCACAGCTATTCCGAGTACGTGTTTGGCCTTTTGATCACAAGAGAAGTGAACTAAGCAGGGGAATAGTCTTTTTATTTGCCCCATCGCCTCAACCTATAGTCAGTGGCATTCTACAATATTCCGGTACTCGAACTAATCGTTTTGGCAGGCGTAAGCAGAGTTCTGTGTCTATGCTAGATTCATTCATCCCCAAGCACATCATCGCAGATGTAAAAAGGCCACATTATACTACGCTTATGGCCTGATTGTTGAGCTCAGTGGTGTCTGCAGTCAGTCCCCCGGTTTCCTTAGGTGGCGTGCACTAACACATATCATCTAAAACAGGTATGCTTTTAATGCGATGTTGGGCGCTGTATGATAGCAAGTGGGTACACAGTCC
Organism: Ceratobasidium sp. UAMH 11750; assembly: GCA_019677335.1. Taxonomy (NCBI): domain Eukaryota; kingdom Fungi; phylum Basidiomycota; class Agaricomycetes; order Cantharellales; family Ceratobasidiaceae; genus Ceratobasidium; species Ceratobasidium sp. UAMH 11750. The sequence goes on along the minus strand of WSLM01000185.1, from coordinate 18,858 downwards.
TTACGTCCAATGCCTGATACTAATTAGGCCCCAAGACGTGTACTATAGTGCGTTTTCTCGGCTGAGAACAGTGACTTGAATATGACGTTCCGCCAGTGGGCTCTCAACAGGGTTCTTCTTTACCGTCCTTGTTACAACAATTATGGTCAAGTTGGCTATGGACGTAAGTAGCCCTGGATAGGCTATTGGATATTTTGTGCATACTAATCTTAGTACATAGGAGGCCGCTTATTTCCCCAATCCTTGTATGCGAGTCCGTTTTACTCCCGAACGGATGAACTAACAAGTTGGTGATTAGTACCCGACGTGTTTACGGGGTGCCTCATCCTTCTCCCGCAAAGGATGTGGACAATCTACGTCGTTCCTCTCTTTTACGACACCGTGATGTTCGCAATGACTGTTCACAGGATCTGGATTTTGAGCAGGGAGTTTGGCTCCACACCTTTGATGGGGCGGCTGGCAAAAAAGTAAGCTCATTGCGTTGATTCTAGTGCCCACCGCTTACCTTATTGTTTGTATCGTTGGATGGTTACCCCTACTTGTCGCTTTAGCGGTGCTCTCCATTCCGCCGTACTTATTGCCTTGTTGCTGTTCTCGTGCATTGGCAGTACCTCCGAGGTGGTAAAAATCGCATCTAATGGGTCCGGGTGAGTAGGCTGCTTATCCATATAATCATTCCCACCGACGACTTGTCCCTCATTAGAGTACTTGGGGTGATATCGAGCATTGTATGCAGCCGCATTATGTTCTCGCTTCACGCCCTTGCGGAGGAAGAGAAAAGGAACCGTTTCCCTACCTCTCGCGGTGGGACTACAGGAGTTGAAACTCGGTTCGCGGTGCCGATGAGTGATCTAGATACTTTTGGTACTATCGGCACCACCGGTTTAGGCCAGGAAACGGGCCATGCGGGCGGGGCAAGCCAAGCGCCGTCTCGCCATTCCGGGACCCTCGCTTCCGACTCAAAATGAGTGCGCTGAGAATGCTATATATGTATGTAACACCCCCCGGAGCCCAATTGTTAGCCCTCGTGGTATGGTTGTATGTCGTATTTTAAACTACAAAGCATTAGAAGTTCGAAACATCCATCATTTCCCCCCTGAAGCGCATATGAGTCCCAGGAACAGCAAAGCATAACACTCAAGGTGTACTTGATTCAAGGGTAACACAAAACCAGAGTCGAACTGACGCATAAGAGCTGGCTCGGCGATGCCGACGACTGAAAAAGCATCGGGTTTATTGGGTTTCATTATAATGCTTAGCGCGAGCGACTGTTCTCATTCAGCTCACCTGCGACCAGAAAATGCACGTCTTAGTGATATCAAGAGTCAACTGCTTATGCAACCGTGATTAGCGGGGGATCACAGTCACTTGTAGTTTCTCCGACGTGGACGGGAGTATATCGAAGCTGTATTCTTGTCAGACAAACACATGGATGGTAGGTGCATTAAACTTTGGTTTCTTTTCCTTTACTGAAAAACGCCAAGGATTTAGCCGCATTATCCTATGCTTAACAGAGCGCTGAGGTCCTCAGGCAGCAATAGGCTTATTATTGATCCACCTGCACGATTTTAGCTCCTTCTGGAATATCAGGAGCTTAGGAGCATGCTTACCTCTCAAAGAAATCAAGTGACACCTCAGGCTGGTCATGCGGAACCATATGACCCGCTTCGTACACCCGCAACCAAGTATAAGATCCCGCCGTTTCCCCCCCAGCATTTCCTGCCGCCCGGACCTCTCCAACAGCCTTTCCGTCTTTGTTTCTCCAGATGGTATTGTTCATTGCGCGGAATTCATTCTATTTTCAGAGTTAGATGGACGGTATAACGAATTAGGCATGAACTTACAGCATATGGATTATCGAGTCGATACATCCATTCAAATGCCCCCTGTCACGAGGTAATCGTGAGGTGCAATACTGAAGGTTCCAAATAAGTTTGCCTACCATAAAGTTACAAGCAAAGTCTGCATCTCCCGCCAAGTTAAGCACACGAACACCATCTTCAACAAGTTCGCGAATCATAGGTGAAGCATCATTGGCAATATCGGCCGTACGGACAAATGCTTCGTTAATTTCCCAGCTGAGCCCTATTGAAAGATAGTGAATCGTGGGTAATACGGGCTTTGAAACGAGAGGTCAACTTACATGAATAACTGTAGTCTTCAGGGACGCCCAAGGCGACCTTGACGTCGGTACGGTTCAAATAGTCCTGTGCCCACCCCATTTCATCGTAGCATTCCACTGTTTCGGTGCAGTTCTTGCGGACATCGTACCGATTACGGCCCAATTTCTTATGGGAATATTCTACTTAGTTGGCTGAAAGAAGCTACTTCTGTATCAAACCTTACCTCGAACCCCTCGTCAAGAGCGGACAACGCATAGATACCAGCCGGCACGCTAAAGAGAATAAATCAGGTTCTTATATTGAAGAGCGTCAAATGATAATGCATACCATGTTAAAGGCGTCTGGAAATCCCTGCACATCTGCATCAACTCGTGCATCCTAGGAACTCGGGAACGAAGCTTCGCGCAATGCTTTCCATTGTCATCCCAGAAAGCGTAAGGGCCTCGACACGCATACTCTGGAGCCATCTCGCCTTGGATCTCGGGCGACACCAGTCCGTTGACGATTACAACCGACTCTAGATTGATATGCTGGTGCGAAGTGACGAAAGCCTGAGCTTTGTTCTGTCGATTAACGTAATTGGCAAAGTTGGGTGCGTATTGTCCGCCGTAGCTCTCGGCTAGAACATGGAAAGGTTGCTGGGAGTATTCAGGGAAGCGAGTGAGGAAAAGCTGCATAAAGGCATAGAAATCCTTGGCGGCTTCCTTGGTGGTGTCGACAATGTGAGACGAGGTAGAGTAGGAATAGCCTACGCCGGCTGGTTGGTCGAGAAAGAACATCTATGACAAGATGAATAACCGAGGTTTGTGCTGCAATTTTATGAGTCTCACATTTGCGACTTCGTTCCAGCTATATGGATTTTGGGCAGTTGTGTGTCCGGACCTGACGGTGCAAGGGCCATTTTCCATCAGCAGACCGAGTGCCGACGAACCTCCCGGGCCACCTATAACAAGACCGTTAGGTGGTTAAAATGTGACCTGAGCTGCATACCCACCGTTCATCCAAGCAGCTAATGGCGCCTTGTGTGGGTCTTTCCGGCTTTCAAAGAACCTGAAGACCAATCGTAAATGGCTCATATATGGAACACAGAAAATGGATTACCAGAAGAATAAGTGCTTGTGTTTTGATACGTCCAAGTAGCCGGAATACTGCTTCACATTTGGATCGCACAAGTTCTTGGCACTTTGAACACGAATCTTGTAGTTGGGCAAAGAGGCGAGAGAAACATGCTCGTCTATTCATATACCATAAAGATGTTAGTCACTGTGTCTACTCGGAATCAATTTATACGGGACGTACACGCTCCGTCGTGACTTATTTTCACATGGGGCCCCAAACTATGATGGGCAGAGCCTGGTTCCAAATTTGCTAGTAAATTATACTGTTCGACGGGAGCGGCCCGAGCAAAGGTGGCGGTATAGCTCAACGCAGCCAGAGTTATTGACGTTGTCAACATTCTCGAACTAGCGACTGAACCCGAGGAGTGGGGGGTTTCTGTTGATACAGCGAGTTAGTTCAAGAGGGTTTATGGTGCCGCGGGGGCTGCGCTAGATGATGGCGCAGTCAAGGAAGCTGATTTAACAAGTTGAGCCCTGTAGTGTACCATGTGGGTCGTTGGTAACCTGCGATAGGCAAGGATTGGTAATGAGGCCAAAGCGAACACGTGACCGTGTGCGATTTGCCACGCCAAAACCAGCCACAACCTGATTCCACGTGCAGCCTGTGATTGTTGGATTCGTCACAGCTCGCTGCTATATCCACACCTCTGGCCATATCTAGCTATCAAAACCTTTAGGCTTGTTTCTCTGTATCCCCTGAGCACTCGGAACCACGTCGCCAAACTGCTGGCGATCAGAGATAGTCTATCGAGTCACATTTCCAGATATACGGAATCTCCATGGATGATATTTCTAGGAAATACTCCCGTTATATTCTGCGACCCACCTACTCGTGTAGGTGCCGGAGTGCTTGGATCTGGCTATGCACCCGATGTTGACCCCGCCCGAGTGATTTGATGGAAACGGGCATGTGTATATCTTGGTGTGGTCTGATATCGTTGCACTTTAGAAACGCCTCAACTCCATGGATGTTTTGGATTGATCATGGGAGGAAATTTCGGTTATGTGTAGGCCGTGAACCGCGCATGCCCTGGGCTGGGGATTTAGTCAGGATTCAACGATGAGTCTTACACATGAAAGAAAATTACAACTAAAAAGTGCACAAATATCCTAGATCGTAGATTCTGTCGTGATTGCCAAGGCCCACTGGACAGTCTACCGGACTTTGTTTAGTTCCTGGCCGGTCGGATGCTGGTATATTTGGTTTTGCCCCACCGTCCCTTATTTTGTAGCTTGTCATGACGATTACAACTCCGGGCACTTTTCGGCTGTCCCAACCCGTCCGGCGGCCTTGCCGCAATGGCCGAAGCCTCCGCTGCAATGCCAACAAGAATACTAAGAATGGAACAGTTCTGGTACCAATGCCGTTCCTGCTCGGAAACCTTATTTGTTCTATTCTCGTATACGACCTTCTTCCTACCCTACCCTGGGAAAGCACTGTCTCTTTCTCCCTCGAAATTGCGCACGTGTTACGCTCTTTGCGAGAGCTTAACGTCCATAGCGCGTGGTGTCTCTGGTTCTCTCGTCCGATATTAGCTTCTCAGCCCCAACTATAGCTCTCCGTATTTGTCACTGTCCTTGAGTGTTTCTAGCTGCCCGCACATGTGGGGACGACGGGCCGCTCCGCTCATGCTGTTACTTCTGGGTTGACGAGGCGGCGTCCGGCACATCCCGTCCTCTAGTATACTAGTCCCACGCTGGAACGACTTCATTTTAGAGATCGGACGTAGTGACCGCTTGCATTGTCCAGTCGCTCATCCCCGGTAAGCATTTGCCCCCATTTATCATTCTACCGTCGACCATCCGACGACCTCAACGAGTCCTATCTCGACAAGTTCCAGGTCGAAAACCCGGAGCCCATTCGCGGCTCCAGGGGTGCTGCGCTGCTCGGACCTCAGAATGTCCCGTTGGACCGCCAAAACCCCGATTTGCTGGACGGCCCGAGCACAGACAGTGGTGCAGTGTAAGTGGGACGCAGCTCACATTATATGGCGAGACTAATTGCTGCGGCTTGCAGGTCCAACGTAAAATGGCCTTTCAGTCTGTCACACAACCGCGTTCAAGACGGTGGTTGGGCACGCCAGCAAAATGGTAGAATCTCGGGGGCTGTAAGCGATGCTTTTTGAAGCTGACATTAATTTGGCAGTGCATTCGATGCCCATCGCGACTACCATGGCTGGTGTGAACATGCGCTTGAAGGCTGGTGGTCTTCGGTACGCGCGTCTGAATATACCTGGAAGCCATAATACTTATCATTAAACAGCGAACTTCACTGGCACATTACGGCAGAGGTATAGTCCTAATCCTGCTTCCAGCTCCTCGCAGTCACTCATACATACAATCTTTTTTAATTCAAGTGGGCATACGTGCTTGAGGTAAGTAAACCTTTCGATTTCGATTTCGGTTGCCATAAATGCTAATCTACGGGAAACAAAGGGAAGCTGCCGTGTGGTCGTTGTCAACGCCGATGGCCAGAACTATAACGCGGATGTGGTACGCCATCTATTGCCCAGTTTACTCCACCTCTGCGCTAACCCAGATGGCACAGTACCCCGGCGACTTGTGGTACTTCCCTCCTGGCATCCCGCACGTTCTTCAAGGGCTTAACGATATCGCCGACGGCTGCGAGTTCCTTCTTGTACGTCGGTTTCGTGTCACCGCGAGAGTTCCACTCAACTGGCTCTAGGTATTCGACGATGGCGAGTTCAGCGAAGATTCGACTTTCTCCGTAACCGACTGGATGGTGCACGTGCCCAAGGAAGTGCTCTCCAGGAACTTCAAGGTCAACGCCTCCGCATTCGACCACATCCCCGACCGCCAGCTGTGGATGCTCCCGTCTGCGGTTCCTCCAAAGGATGTGAACCAGGATGCCGTCAAGAGTCCACAGGGAGTTTCGACCCTGCCTTATACCTTCCCTGCGAGCAAGGCCAACTCGACCAAGGTGAGTTATTATCTACTGTATTGAGTCCGACCGGGTCTATAAGTTTGGGGGTTGTAGGTCCCTGGAGGCAGCGTCAAGGTCGTCGACTCGCGCACATTCGAAATTTCGAAGACCATTGCGATGGCGGAGGTCGAGGTTGTCCCCGGTGGGATTCGTGAGCTGCACGTGAGTATAGTACCGCTGAAACTCTGGCTCAATCCCTCATTCACTCTTGTCCCCTCTTCGTCACTAGTGGCACCCCACGCAACCTGAGTGGAGTTACTTCATGTATGCGCTTCATTTACTGCCTTTCTTCGTCCCAATGCTAAAACACCCAATAGTGAGGGTGAAGCCCGGATTACTGTCTTTGCGGCTTCTGCCAACGCTCGCACCTTTAACTATCAAGCCGGTGACATCGGTAAGGACTATTTTTACATCGCCGAATTTGCTGGCATGCCTAATCCACCCACTCCTCATCAGGCTACGTCCCTCCGAGCTTCGGTCACTATGTTGAAAACATTGGAAATACGACGCTCAGGTTCCTCGAGATCTTCAATGCCGACAAGTATGAAGATATCTCGCTCAACCAATGGCTGGCGCTCACCCCGCCTGCCATGGTCAAGGTGCGCGGCACGGTTATTTGTTCCTGGTGAATCCGCTAATGTGCTGTTCTTCAGGCTCACTTGCAGCTCAGCGACGACACGATCAGCAAACTACAGAAGGTCAAGCCTATCGTCGTCGGTCCTGGTCTCTTGTAAGCTATTTAATGCGGGTAGAATGTAGGGGTAGGGCGTCGCTCCTAAAGGGAAATGTGTACCGCTCAAGGCTTCAATAGAACCGGTAAACTTTGTGTATCGTTCTTCGTACCTTGTGGCTATTACAAAAATAAACGATTACTGGATGTTCTTCGGTCTTTGCACCCTTGGCGAGCACTTGACGCAAGCAATCGGCTTTTCAGTTCTTGATACTGCCCTAAACCAAGTCCTTTACAAAGCCAGTAGTAGGCAGCCAGTTGTGGTATTGCGCGCATATACAGTGGTTGGAGCCGGTGTTGTAGTAAGTCCCGGGGCAATTTAGGACATTTCAAGTTCGGGATGAAGCATATATTCCCAGCTGTCCCAACTGATAGTACAACAGCATATGGTATCGTACAGATCATGCATATAATAAAATAGGGTGTGTCATGAACGAATAACTTGTGTGAAGAACGAAATGTACTCGATGGGAGCTGCAAAGGTGTACCGAGCCATCAGAATGCGACCTGAACGAGCTCAGGTTTACGCGATGACGCAGTAGTAGCCTCCACCGCTCGACTGGTCCTGGTCCACGGGCTGCTCGAGCTCGGGAGTGTAGGTGTAGGTAGCAGCGGAATCCATGGGATAGTGCGTTAATACGAGTGGAGTAGATGGATAACCCGCAGAGGTAGGCAAGACTCGAGAGAGCAGTCGATACTGGAGAGCATGAGTGGCTCAAGGACGCATTATATAGGTAAATGCGATAATAGCACGTCCTTTGTGGTTATGTTGGCCGGGATCGGACACGATGAAGTTACTCGACGAGGTATAGTCAATTGAAAAAACGTGGCCACAGCTGATCGTGATGGTCGAATGAGGAATGGGCGATGATATACTGACGCGGCACCGTCGTGCGATCTAGACGCAAACCGAGTCGCTCGAGGTCGCTGTTTTTTGAGTGGTGGACGCGGAGGGTGCTGAGTGGGCGTCGTACCTTGCGTCGTCGAGGTGGCGACAGTGGTGGGTCGGGTTCGACCTGTGGGAGCGGGACACAAAGGCGGTGGACGAATATGGAACAATAGGTGCCCCACTTCTCGACAGCATCAGGGAAGCGACCGGCCGGCATTTAAGCGCTGGCTAATGACAGATCGGTTTCCTGGTGTCATGCAGAGGACGTAAATGGGGAGTAAAGCAAAATAAATACGATTTATTGGGGAAATAAAAGGTACGTTTTTGAGAAATTGGTGGCTTCAAAATGGCTGCCAAGCTGAACTTTGTCTCCGCGTTTAGAGCATATATGCGTCGCTAACTTCAATTTGGATTAAACCAACGGCAAGCTTCACACTTTACATTATTGAATAATCACAAATCTGCGCGGAGTCTTGTTCAAGTTGCGGACACCTTCATATGCAAGCTCATTAGTGTTGTTGTCCACTGATGGTTTGAAATTACCTTACCACAATACGTTGGGCTCTTGGACAAAGTTCGAGCGCTTGCTGAACAGTCAGCGGTTTATGTTCTTTGCCCATGCCAGCCTCATCCGTATACATCGGGACGATGCAAAGGGTGGTGGGTATAGTAAGAAAGTTGACGTTGTCGGTGGTTGTTCCAAAAACGGACGCTGCAATTTGGGAGCGATTGGCAGCAAGCTATCCAACGTTCAAGTAGTTGAGCTCAGCCAAGTCGTTTAGGGGGTATGGTACCGTCTGCACTCACACCTACACTGATCGGCTGCCCCTGATTTGAGTCCGGATCCGCTCTAGGGGTGATAACGGCTGCAAGAGTGGAAACGGCCAAAGTGACCATAGTGAGCGCAAGGCGAGTGTTTAACATTTGTATTTGAGCGAAGACTGGATAAGAGGACAGCGGGGGATGGATAAGGATCGCGGCGTGTTTATATTATGTGGGGTAGACGATCGGCGGCTAAGATGTTTGATCTTGTCGACTACGCGGGACCACTTCTCGCACCGCTAAATGGGTATAGGAAACGGGTGAACTTGGGGGGATATGCACTCGAAATAGATCGGCAGATACCGCTAACCCAACACGAGCTAGTTTTGGACTAATACCCTGCACATATGATCACAACCGGGAACGCTACCGTGCCGCATGGCTGGTTCTAAATACCCTCTCGCGATACGTTGTGTTCCCGTGGTACGGATGATTGTATAAGCGCAATGAGTGCCAGCTCAGCTGATCGTAAATCTGGGTTCTCCGCAGTCGAAGTGGTGCATTTAAGCTGAAATATTGTGGGATATGTACGCGTAATTTGAATTTCTTGTCTACGAGAACAGATAGAGTCGCCTCGGAGCGGGCTGCCCCTAAGTTATACCGACATTGCCCCTACTATGCTTATAGTGGGCCACTGCTAGCACGCCCTCCCATTTCCTTGCTTCTTGTTGCCGCTTGCGATGATGAGAGGAATATTTAGGAAACATATCTTACCTCGTGATACACAACCCACCTTCGTGCTGTACTCGCAACAAAATAGATTCTGTTAGTATCACGTCTCACTATTTTTGGTAATCCAACCACGTGCGACATGTATAACCTCAATTTGACATTTTTGGGGCTTGTGCCTGTCCATCTCGAGTTGTTTAGAAGCTGCCTGGCACATATGGCGATTTGGCATGTCTAGCCCATGATCGTCCAATCATCAATCGCTCCGGTTCCGACCACCATATTTGCGTTGATTTATTGACGCGCGATCCATCAGTCACATGACACCCCCACGTGACGTTTGGAGCGTGAAGCCTGAATCCAACTTGGTCAGCGACCTTCGTTTAACCACCACATCCCTCACCCTGCACGCCACCCATTCTTGGATCAAACCTCAACGAATATAGTAACTTGACGGCGACTTAAAATGGTCAGTGTTTTCCTTGCATCGGGACCCGTCCGTCGGCTGATTGTATCGTCACTTGCTGATACAGGTGAACCCGGCGGCTTTCCGAAAAATAGTCAAGGAGATTAGCCAGCTCCGAAGTGAACCTCCTGAGGGGATCAGGGTGGTCACCAATGAAGAAAACATGCTAGATGTGACGGGTATCATCGCTGGTCCTGGTATGTCTCCCCATGGTTCCCACC
>WSLM01000184.1:0-25331 GCA_019677335.1 Ceratobasidium sp. UAMH 11750 | reverse complement strand
TGTCGTGACCTGTTCTGATTCCGTGATTCTTGGCTCAAGGAGTGGTCGTTCTATTCTGTTACTGCCTCTACGAGGTTCTACTGTTGTTTGTAATGCTAAGTCCTGTCTGTATTCGCGTATGTCTAGGAATGTTACAAGTCGCTGTGGTGGACGAGATAAAGCAAGATGGGGTGCCATCTTGCGATCACTCTTCCTTATATGCATGAGAGATCCGCAGTCCGCAGTCCGCACTCCGCAGTCCGCAGTCCGCAGTCCGCAGTCCGCAGTCCGCAGCCCGTGGCTAGGTCACGTGGTATGCGTGAGAAGGGTCACGTGTAGTGACAACTGACGTTAGCGCGGCTCCGAATCTTATAAGAGCCGCTTCATAATCCTAGGGTCACATGATCAGTCGTGGTAATGTGACGTTGTTGTGTTACGTACGTTGTTTGGTCTCACGATGGCAACTGACAACTGACGTCTGCATTACCAGGGAGAGATTACCACATGTCAGTGTTACGTTACAGTGGTTACAGGTCACGTGACGGGTAATGGTCATGTGACTAAGGATTTGACTTAGACGGTAACGGCTAAGTCCCCAAAAATAAAGAAAATACGGGTCTTCCCTGGGTAGGTCACAACACACACGCTTGACTTCACAAACTAGGTGTACCTGCATCTATGTTCTGTCCCAAGTTCCAAGTGGGTATCATGGTAACCATGTCTGTAAGCCATTGTCACAACTATGACACTTCCATGTCCCCTTTGTCCCCTTGTTTTTGCTTACGTGGTGATTTGACTGATAACCTCGTTTCTTATGAGGTTGCTATGGACATTGACTGTGATATCACGACTTGTGATTGTGACCCCCTTGTTCCATAATCTGTATGTAAGGTGTGTCTCTGGAGAGCCAGAAAGCCATTTTGGAATACACAGTTCACTTGCCCTCTCCAACCTTCTCAGATACCTCTGTCTAAATAGCAACAAGGCTATAGTGTCGGCTTAAGCACAACACTGCTGTACGCTAAGAAGCCAACAAAGGCTTAAAGAGCCATGTGCTATAGTGCAGCTGATGTGCAACACAAATACTTCCCCCATGTTTCCCCCCCAAACTTTAAGACACTGACTTTGCAAACTTGACCTAAGGTCCTACTGACATTGCCAAGTCCCTTGGGTGAAACTTAGGCATCAGAAAGCATGTTGTGCATGGGTCAAACTGCATTTGTCTTGGACTCAGGCTCAATGGGATGACATCATTTGCTCTGACAAGTCACACTTCATGCTTTTTGGCATGGATGGCCAACCATATTACTGGAGGTTCCTAGATGATGATTCATATGACTCAAAATATACACAAAAAGTCATTGCACATGGTGCAGGGGGTGTTATGGTATGGGGGTGCATCTCCTGGGAGGGTGTTGGACCATTATACCACATCCAGGGAATCATGAGAACCACAGAATACATTGAAATCCTTCAAAAAGCATTCCTCGAGAGCCTAGCAGACTGGTGCATTACCCCATTTGGCATTGTCTTCAGGCACAATCGTGACCCAAAGCATATGGCAAAGCTGGTACAGACCTGGCTGCTCAAGCACAGAGTCAAAGTCCTCCCATGGCCCACAAACAGCCCAGACTGAACATTATTGGGCATGTTTGGGCTCATCTGGAGTGTCACTTGCGTTTGCGTCTTTTTCCTCCCCAAAATTGAGAGCAACTCCAGGTGGCATTGCAGGAGGAGTGGGCCCAGATCACCCTGGAATATATTGGGTCCTTGTATGATTCTTTACCAAGGTGAGTACAGGAAGTGGCTGGGAAGAGGGGGGGAACACCCACTATTAGCATTGTATACATTATTTTTATGTACAGTGACTTTTGGTGAATGGAAATGTAGTTGGAGCAAATTGATCAAAGCACCTAATGGCCACTTCCATCTTGAGCCAGTCATATCTTTGCGAGTTTCCCATGGGACACCTCAAGTCTTTGCACATGCATTCAATACATGATATGCTACAATCTATATTATACATCTGTACCACCATGCTCAACCATTTGACTGTTGTGTGCAGAATACTTAGCCACAATCACATGACTTAATTCTTTTGAGTGCCAGTGTATACAACTGTGCTAAAATTGCTGGTGTGGTCTGGAGCTTTTGTGCCCACTGCACAACATGGAGAAACCAAGGATTGCTTTCTCAGTGTGGTTTCTCAATGACAGAGCTGTGTCACGAGTGGTACTGTATGAGACCAACATCGCTTGATTGGGATCGGTGCTGTGGGCGCCGCACACATATATGCATTGGACCATTGGACCTTGGATCATGCCTGTCACAGCCCTCATCATGTGGGCCGCCTCCTGTTTCGTTAATTGTCTTTATTCCTATTTCCTTCTCTTCTCTTGTGTACTTAATCAATGCCTTGTACCCTGCACATGGTATCCTCATTCACCTCTGAACCCTGGTACCGCTGTGCAGTACCCGATTTGAGGATTGTGCGACTTACCCACAACAAGCTGGATGAAAGGCCATAGGTTTTCCCTCATTTCTTAACATTTCCCTTGACAAAAACCCCATATTGTCCCTAGAGTGTGTAGTACATATGCAGTGGTGCACAAGCTTGGATCCCCAGCTTGCTTTGCCTTGTCTAGCTGCCATATCATGACCTAAGGCTCCTCTAGAGGGTTCTTACTGAACAACTTGTTTTGGTCCATTGGACCTCCCCATTGTTGTCTTCTATACTCACAGTCTCATGGCACACTTGAACTCAACCCTTACACTTGCCAGCCACAAGTAAGCATGGTTATGTGGCTGTTGGTCTTCAACCAAGACATCATAATCACACTGTCTCTCATAAGGCTGTCGGGCTGGAATTTTGCCGGATTCCAGCACCCGCAGCCAGAACCCACCACTTTTTGGCCATACCTGCTCCTGCACCTGCTCCTGCGGCCGGAATGCCGGTATACTGCCAGAATCCGGCATTTTGCTGGTATGGTGCTGGAAACCAGAATTCCCGCCTTGGGAACCATCATATCCTAATGTAATATACATCATTAAATAGAGAAAGTTCAGGGCTATCGAATGGTATATCACACTGAACGGTGAAAGAATAACTGCGGCCAGCGCTGGCCAATCTTTGTCAAAAAAGAAATCCTTACAGGTATGCTCACTTTTAAAACCCACCACATCTGCTCATAAATGTCACCATTAAATGCGCATAAATCCCAGCATTCCAATGGTACGTTTAACTTTGGCCAGAAAAATTTACAGGGGGAGGTGCTGGCCAATCTTTGCTGGAAAAATAATCTTGGCAAAGCACACCTACTGCTTCTATATAAATGAGGCAGTTTCAGACAGATCTAACAGTTCCACTGGATTTCCAATGCCCCAAAACCATATTTACACTCATTATCTAACTTACAGGTGCCCTGGATTGGGGCAGACTGACCACTGTGCCAAGCATCTGGGTGCATTTCAGCTGTTGTACCAGCCAGTGCACTTGTGACACAGATGCACCCACAGGATGCAGTCTTCTCGGTATGTTAACTAAAATAGACGGATGCTCTGAACACTCTTGTGGGGTTGGATTGTCCTAAAATCCGGTGTACATGAATGCACTGCTGCATCTTTGTTGATTTGAGGCAGCCAGGGGGTGTATTCCCCAGTTTCAGCCACTTAAACTCCCTCAAATGACTTAAGAATTTGCATATAGATTGTTCATAGTGAATCACTTCACAATCACCCAAGGGAGCAGCATTGCTATGGTGGGATTCACTAGTGCATGTGGCACTTTTTAGGGGCTGAGCCCCTATAAATCAGCAATAGCTCCTCAGAAATCACTCCTGAGGACATGTGAGTATGCTCATTCAATTCAACTAGTTTGTGCGCATCAAATGGTATTGATTACATCAAATTCTGGCAAGTTCTGATAGGGGCAGGGTGCTTGCACTTCCCCCCTGATTATTTTTGAGAGTTAATTGGCTGTGCTTGGCGCAGCCTGATTTTTCTACAGGATGAATCTCACACGGTTAGAATTGCTGGACCTTTACGCATTTTCTGATAGTGTTCATGTGTATTTGTGGTGGGTTTTGCAAAACCCCATTTCCAACTGCGCAGGCAAAACTGCAGTTTTGCCTCCGTTTCTGTGCGCCAGTTACCGCGGGTTCCTGGGTGGGTTCCCGGTGCATTTTGAGCATTCTGGCTCTGGCTACGGCACCCACATTGCGGGAAAATGCTGGAATTTTCCAGTGGTAACCAGCAAATACTGGCTGCCAGATTCCTGCACGACAGCTTCAGTCTCTCATTCTTCAGGCACTCAGATCAGTGTTGAGGTTCTTTGATTGTACACATCAGATTGTTCACATCACTTACCCTGAAGGGTCATGACAGTGAAGCATTTATTGGCTGCTCAGTATTCCTCAACTCCTCTTGACTGAGATGTGGTCCAGGTTTCGATTCCTTTCTCCACACCCTTGTTTTGTCTGATCAATCCTTGCTTGGGTATTTGGGTTTTGGATCATTCCACCCATAGTTTTGTTTGACTGTTTTATAATTGCTGGAATACATAACCTTATTGCTCTCTGTGGGTTCCATACTTGAAAAAAGAATGTGTGCTCTTCTTCCTTTCCTCTGTTGCCTGGCATCTCTCTTCTTCAGACCTTCAGCCATCTCAAATTGAACAATAGTCAATTCACAGTGTGTGTTTCCTTTCACCAATTCCCCAATACCTTTGCTCCATTGATCAGGTGCCAAGGTTTGGGTACTTACAAAAGTTGTTCATGCATCAAAAATGCAAGTTTCCTATAATGTTACACAGTAGTTAGTAATATAGGCATCCTAGAAGTGCACTGATGAAACTAATACAAACAAAGTAAGAGCTGGTTATAAATCAGTCATGGGAGTGATGAATGATCAGCTCAAACAGTCATAGACAGAGAGTGGCTCCAGCTACTATAGTTCCACAAATAAGACAATCTGAGAACCATCTTGACATGAATTTCAGTCAGCAGGGAAACAGAGGAAGCAAGAAGAGGCATTTCAATGGGAGTGCCATATATGTGATCAGGGAGGTCAAGAGTATTAGAGGTCTAGGCGCAGTGTCAGTTAAGACAGATAGAAGCAATACTAGATCAGACTAGACATAGACTGGTGAATGGAAGGAATTCAAGAAAGGATTGATTGGATGCAGAAAGGGAAATACATGGTAGCCTGATATAGTAGGAGGCTCCAAGAAAGGAACTCCAGAGGCGACATCACTTTGGAGCTATGATGTGTTACAATGAGGTCAGACTACAGGAATAGAACTATGGAGCACATACATCAGATGGAGTCATACACTGATATCAAGGAGGAGTCTATTACATCACAACAAAAAGCACCTGTCTATGTGGTATTCACCAGCACATTGCTTGCTGACTAAGCCATGGTCCCAGACCGTGATTTTCAAAAAAATTGAATTTTTCCAGAACATAGGAGGAGGATACTGTGACATAGGTAAGCATCGCATATCAGCATAGGACCAGGAAACTTGCTTTGAAAGGCATGTTGACTGAAACCACACCAGTGTCTGGACTGTGGAGGCAAGGGGCTAAGTGGAGATGCATGAAAGCTGGAGCAGAGTGTATGGTGCTGTTGGAGTGGGGTGGGAGTGAGGTCTGCTCAGTCAGCACAATTGAATCAACAAAGCCAAAAGCAGCAAGGACAGTCCAAGAATGCCTTGGCCTGTGAAGGGGGCAGGCACTTGCAAATACCACATGCAGACAGGCCAAGGCAATGGCTGCCTGTGGAGCTCTCCCAAGATAACCAGACACCAGGTGCAACTGCTTGGCGCAGTTGCCCTGGTGCCTGGCCATCTTGGGAGAGCTCCTGAGGCAGCCATGCCTTTGACTGTGTGTATGTGGTGCAAGTGCCTGCCCCCCAGGCCAAGGCATTCTTGGACTGTCCTTGCTGCTTTTGGCTTTGTTGATTCAATTGTGCTGACTGAGCAGACCTCACTCCCACCCCACTCCAACAGCACCATACACTCTGCTCCAGCTTTCATGCATCTCCACTTAGCCCCTTGCCTCCACAGTCCAGACACTGGTGTGGTTTCAGTCAACATGCCTTTCAAAGCAAGTTTCCTGGTCCTATGCTGATATGCGATGCTTACCTATGTCACAGTATCCTCCTCCTATGTTCTGGAAAAATTCAATTTTTTTGAAAATCACGGTCTGGGACCGTGGCTTAGTCAGCAAGCAATGTGCTGGTGAATACCACATAGACAGGTGCTCTTGACTTCCCTGATCACATATATGGCACTCCCATTGCAATCAGTCCAGAACTCATTGCTGTAGGGTGCCAGTTTGGTGTGGATCCAAGGTGCCCATCTACCTATAACCTAACTAACCTAACACCTAATGGTGGCTGTGTTATGCAATTCATTTGTTTATGCATTGCTTCATGTGTTGTGGTTTATTTGTTCGTAACATTATTCCTATATATGACCGGATTTGTTCTGGGTGCTTATGCATTTCTTCTCCATGTTCATTGGGTTGATTACATAAGCAGTTGTGACAGTTTGTCCCGCAGTCTCTTTGAGGAAAAGTCATGTGATTACGCAAGCAGTTATAGTCACATGATGTTGGGCGCTTTTGTAAACTGTGGATTAGGTGCCTATTGTTAGCGATGGGCGCTTGATTGCAAGGTCCAGACCTTGTTACAAAGATTTGATCGATTGCTTACAGAAGGGTCTAGACTGCCTTGCTTGGCGCCTCTTAGGAAGCCCGAGAAGATGGAGTCCCTGGACTTCCCGAACTTCTTTACCTGCCCATTGCGCGTGTATTGCGGTTATTGGCAAAGGAATATGCAATTGCACGGTTCTCCTGTGCGGTTCACGTATCTGATGTTCTTTACCTGTGCGCATTGCTCAGGGATTATTGGATCTACTGCAGATCTTCCTATCTGGGGGAATCTGCAGCTCGCTTAGTGGGTGGAGTTCCCACACTCCCTTGTATCTGATTGGATACGTGCCAAGAGCACAGCCAACTCCCATGGCCCTGGGAGCTTCTTTTCCCATGCTGCTACCCTGCCTGCAGCATATATAAGGACCATGCCCACTGACAAGTTCACTCAAGCTGAATGAAACATTCCTCCCTGCTTAAGTAAGCAGATGGTTTGTTTGGGAAAGCAGGAACGTGGCACCAGTCTATACTGGAGCACAGCAACAGGTGTTCTGCCTGCCGCTGCTAGTTTCCTGTTTTGGCCTGGGCTTCCTTGATGAGCAGTTGCAACAGGTGCCGAGCCCACCCATCTACAAGTGCAGCAGTATCCTAAGCAACAGAAATGTCAGACGGTAGGGACGTACACATGGATATTTACCTACCAGTTTTTGGTTGGGCATACGACGATTGACTTCATTGATGTCCGGGTCATCCGAGCCGCCAGCGTGCAACGGTGCCTCATTGAGCTTGGTCCAACTATCATCACCTTCATCTCCATTGTCCTCCCCACCTTTTTCGCTGTCTTGGTCCAATTGATTATCTTCCTGTTGCCCATCCTCGCCACTGCTGCCGTCTCATCCCTCATTCAGGCTCCGCTCCTTGCCACACTTGCCATTCGTGCGACCGTTGGTTCAATTGCACCGTCCACCCACCTCACTGTCACGAGCACAATGTTGGTTAGTCTTTGCTGGGGGGTTGGACATTTCAACATTGCAATTGTTGGATTCGTGTTCTCGCCGCCAATGTTTGACTTGAGGGTTGACTGGTTGTTCCATAGGCTTGGGGTCTTTGCACTTTGTTGAAGAGACTTTGCAGCCGTCAGAGCCCAATGGAAAAATCTTCAAGTCATGAGCAGCGGTTGTTGGTTGGTGATGTGAGCAAGTATGTGATGTAGTACATACTGAAATAGACTTGTCCACCGCCACTCCTTTCTTCATGCTTGAAGTGCCATTGCAATTGCTAGTCGATTCAACCTGTTGCCTTGTCGAGCGACCCATATAGACAGAAAAGGAAGGCAGCTGATACGAGTATCGAGATGATAGCCGAGGTGATGGTCGCGAAACAAAGGTTGTTGGAAAAGCAGATGCAATGTCAAACATCGGGAAGAAGCTGAGGCCTGGAGCTAAATCACGTGACCCATCACGTGACCTGCAAACAACGTTGGTCCCAGAAATTGAAGAGAGACCAACAAAGTATGATCGAACGTCAAATATCCGCGAAGAAAATGAGTTAGAGGAAGTTCAACCAAGTGATATATACGACGGTTCATGCAGGATTCAGCAGACCATTATTAGAATCGGGGGACTTCTCAAAAAATGACAGAAACACTATCTGCTACTTCATGATTCATTACAAGCCAGACAAAACACATTTTACAAGTGTGAGCGACGGTTGAGAATCAAAATGCGAATGGTAGCTAGATTACAAGTCAAAACAATGACTGTTATATCCAAATAACGTGGAAATGAACATGATGACAGGGTTGGCAGATCGTGAAGTGTCGAGCTTACAAATGATTCGAAATCACCCAACAAACAGAATGTGCACGGAGTTTATGATGAGCTGTCGAATCAGCGTAGCATTGACAAACCGAAACAAAAACAGGATGTTGGTGCCGTGGGCTTGCTCTTGCCTCAACAAGGTCATCCACATGGCGGACTGTGACTGACTGTGAAGGAACGTAATGGACGCATAACCGGGATGCAAAAACAGCTCACTTACCGCAGGAGAGTAGGCATCAACATGCAGGTGAGACCATGTTCTTGTGCAAAAGGCATTTTAGACTGTTTCGAGAAACGAGATGTTGTGGTCAAGTGAGAGTATCGAGATTGCCTGTAGCAGCATTGAAATTGGTGTGAGGTATGAACGGAAGAACTCAGGAATGCGGGATGAGAATTACCCGAGTTAAGATATCATGAAGGCACCACTAGGTGGCTGTAACTCCAAGTTGAAGGAGCACACGCTTGATGAGTTATCGAAACGTATCAGCCAATCTCAACGCAAATCTGTATACAGCCAATCTGTTGGATATCGGGACAGAGATGCATATACACACACACCAAGATGAGTGGTTGCTGAGGTAGCTGCCGGAGGGCTCTGAGTACTCTGGATTCTGTGGTCCTGTTCACATTGATCTCTGGATCTATCTAGCGACCGATGTTGAAATGATGGCCGTCCCTTCACTTGCTACAGATTACCTGCCAAATCTGGAAGATTTGAACATGCCTATGTCATAACTAATGCCCTAGATACGACAGATGTTATCCAGGGAGCAAATTCTTTTTCCAGGGCTGTACCATTCGAAGTTGGTCCCCAGCCCGGTCAGGAGACAGGTGTTGAATGGGTCCACATCACACTATCAGTATTTTTCCTGAGCATAATTTCATGTTTCTGATGGGTTTAGTGGCATGTATTGCACGTAAATATATCATTATTACACCAATAGAATACACAAATGAACAATGTCACATCAGACAAGATGTCAAGCTCAGACACTAACAATGACTTGATTGTATCTTCATAACTACTGATTCTATGAATGATCTGACTGCATAATTAGGACATTCTAACAGCCTACTTTACGTGAATGAAGTATCAGAACCTAACATAAAGAATTGAGAAACTTGATGCCCACCAGCTGGTGGACAGAGACTCATATTATAGGGAACATTCGCTGTTTTCAATGGCGCTCTCAAGCTGTTATGTGCGGGAGCAGCAGCAAAGGCGTATGCCACCTGGGAGGGGACCGGAAAGAATCTTAGTGATGAGGAGGCAGTAAAAATGGTGGGAGCAGAAGCAGATTTCGGACGTTAGGCTTAGGTATGGTTGCAAAGACATGCACCTTGCAATGTTCGTGTGAGATGAATGCAGATCTGTGCCACTGCAAGCAGGTGAGTTTCTAACAATATTCAAGGTGTTGTGCGCGGGAGTGACGGCAAAGGCGTGCACCTTGCACCTTGAAAGGAATCATGGCTGGTTCTTGGCAAGGCAGTGGTGGTGTGTACCTCAGTGATGGTAGAACATTGTTGACGTTGCATGCAGGAGCATTGGCAAAGGCGCATGCCTTGCGCCATTGATGTCTATTTGTCACCGAGAACGATGTGCTTGCCCACTGTAGTCAACAGGATGTAACGGGCACCCAGCATTGCCATGGTGCTCAAGGTGTTGCGCGAGGGAGGAACAGCAGAGGCGTATGCCTGGCACCTGAAGGGAACCGCAGACAATGCTGGATGAGGTAGTGGAGGGTGGGGATGAGAGAAGTGGGCAGCCTGCTGGTATATATACACTGACAGGGTCATCAACCCTGACCAAGCATGTGATTACAGAGCGGCCAGATTTGCTAGCCTGGGTGATACAATTATTACTCTGGATAGAGATTAGAGGGCCAGTAGTCGTAAGAAATGAATCTGACCCTCATGCAATAATTCCTTGCATCTCACTGTTCGTCCTCCCAGGGGGAAATTCAAGGGATAATAATCGATTTACATTTCATTGAAATACATTGTAGGGAAGCAAATCATCGTGCAAAACCGGCCTGAGAATATTGTCCCAGTACATATCCTCCG
Source organism: Ceratobasidium sp. UAMH 11750 (assembly GCA_019677335.1). Taxonomy (NCBI): domain Eukaryota; kingdom Fungi; phylum Basidiomycota; class Agaricomycetes; order Cantharellales; family Ceratobasidiaceae; genus Ceratobasidium; species Ceratobasidium sp. UAMH 11750. The sequence continues at coordinate 14,815 of WSLM01000184.1, read as the reverse complement.
GAATGGCAATGTGGGATGGGGACGAATTAGGGTATGCAACCACTTCTTTGGCCCACAGATTGCTGAGGTCAAGGTTGAAGGCTGCAGTCAACTCTCACTGGGATCCAGTTGCTGTCCGGAGCTTCGGACTCTGCCATGCAGAATTAACACACGGACAACCGAGTAGGGTGGGCATTTACCTTCATCCAGTGCTGAATGGTCCAAAACACTGGCCATGGTGCTCTGGCTGGCTGTCGGCATCGGGTCTCGCATTGGCCTAGGAAAGATCAGGCCGAAAACTGAGCTGCTCAGTCGGCTGAACAAGTCAGCCAGGATCAGCAGCTCAGTACCGGGCACACAATTTTGCTGTGCCATGTCAGCCAAGTTGTCCAACAACGTCCTGGCTGCAGAGACCAGAGGCAGCAGGGGATTGAAAGGAGTGACGGTGGTGGCGGGCAGGGGGACAAACATGTCCTGGCCAGTGTTAGAGATGGTCGTGAGCACAACGTAAGCAGATACAAGCTTACTACCGAACCTGCAGGTTTGACCAGGGCGTAAACGCCCGCCAAGTCTGTTGCAGGCGCGTTTTGTTGAAACTACCATCCAGGCTATGTGGTTGATCTATCGATCGGCACTACCTGAGCAAAGACCAGGAACGTCAGCAAAAGACCAGGCATTCATAAACCAGGCACTCACTGTGGTCTTGCCAGCACCTGTCGGTTCCGGCAGTGGGGACGGCGACTCGTTCAACATCTCCCCAATTGTCAACTGTATGAGTTTTGGCAGGACGACAGGCAAATGCTCCTCGTCACTTGTTGATGGTTGTGAATCTGCGTGCAATGTCAATCCAGCCCAGTCATCCTCACACGGCTCACCTTCAGCCTCCTCGTTCCTAGCTTCGGCCGTCGTATCACTCTCAATTATCGTTGGTGTGGCCGGTTCAACGGCCTCGTTCTGTTTCCGTGACGATCGCGTCCTCCTGGGCTTGCTGACAGCTTTGTGCTTGCCGGGGCTCTTTGCACTCACATTCGTTCCATTGATATCTGCCTTTCTATGCCTTACAAATCATCCAAACCCCTCTCTACATCTCAGCAACTCACTTGGAAGAAGCACAAGGTTTTGGTCCCCAGTGAAGAACTCAATTCGTGGCAGGTTGACATGGTAAACCATATGCCCCAGTCCTGTCTACACTTGAGTTGAGGTGAGCCTGAGTTTGATCCTGTTTGTATTTGCAGCACAGACACTTGTGTTTCTTGTGACCTGGAACTTGATTCAGCGCCTGCTGCAATCATGTCGATATTGTGAGAGAGTTGGTCTAGCCACATCAAGAGATAGGGCCAATACACCTCAAACTTCTCTGGATACTGTTTGCCTTGGCGCCAGGGAATTTCGACAGCACATTTCTGTTGTCCAGACACAGCGTGTGGCATTGGTAAGGATGGGGGTGTAGGCTTGGGTGACAATTCCAGTGAACATAGGTTGATCATCTCGCTAGCTGGAGATGAGCAATCTCCGACCCGGCTGAGCATAAGTTAATCACAGATGGTGTTGGCGAGGACTCTGGCAGTGGGGTGGATGACGAGCCGGCTGATGGTTGTTGCTGACATGGTGACTGTTGACAGTGTTCAGATTGCAGTGCTTCACGTTTCCTGGAACCAAAGCTATCACATTACTGGCCATTAGCGTTGCGGTCAGTAAACTCATATTGCCTGTAAACCACCGGTTACTCACTTTGCCTTGCAGCAACCTGGTTCTCGAAAAATGGTTATTATACCCAACAGGTCTTCCCAGTTCATGTGTTCCACTGGACCTCGTGCAGGAGCATGGGAATCATTGGGGTAGAGTAAGTATTTCATTGTTCGGTTCAATCCCAAGAAGTTAACTTAGCTGTATAGAAGTGCTCAAAGCGCTGGAAGAAGGCATGGTCAGTTGTGACGAGGAGTGGATATCAAGTGACAGTAAACCTGGGATGTTCCAGGATGGAGAACACCCCTTAGTCACATGATGAATGAAACAAGGACCCTGCAACTCCAGATGAAAGAAGCTGCGGCCCCATGTTTGTTTGTTGTTTTCCTTCCACTACGGCTCAGCTCCATCCTCTGTGACCTTCATCCTGACGTTCGGTGTATGCTTGTGTGGTTGCTCTCGCACAGGCTGCTGGGGCAATGTTTGTGCCAGGTATGCCTGTTTTTATTGGTGTACTTCTCGTCGCCCAGTCATTTTTCTGTGCAACATTGCTGCTCTTTCTTGCTGGCAGTGTTGCAATATTGATCGTTGGGTGTCCATTGTATGCTTGTGCTATTGCTCCTGCACACACCACCCAATGACTGACTCGGTGTGAAATACGACTGGTTTAGTGTTGCTGTATAGTCTCATGCGTTTGGAGTTGTTGGTTGTTCAGTGCTAAGTGGACGGCTGTGCAGTGGTTCCCGCACGCACTGCTGTATGGCCAGCTGTGCCTCGTTTGGCATGCTCCAGCAACTGGCCCTGGAGGTCGAAATGTATGCTCGTGCAGTTGCTCATGCACACACTGTCATGGGGCCGCTGAACACCCAGTCGCTTTCAAGCTTTGAGACACCGAACAAGCAACTGACCATGATCAGAGTTGCGGTACGTTGATTGCTTTGCAGGGGTTGATTCCCGCCATGTCCTTTATTTTGCCTCACACCCTGACAGAGATGTCTGTCTGGCAACAGTTTCACAAACTTGGATAGTTTCTTGCACGTGCCTCTTTGATGAACATCAATGTATACATGTTCTTGTACATGACACAGATAACTTTAACTCTGCGTGTGGGGAGTCTCACAGGCTGACCGTGATATGTCAGCCATCTGTATGTGAGGGCATACATTTTCGATTAAGAGACCATTACATGAGGTTATTCAATTAGCTTGCAGAGAGGATGTGTGTCAGTGAGCAGAGCCAATGTATGCAGCTTGTGTCAGTATATGCATAGACACGGCTGCGCGTTGAATCTCGGATCCCTTATCCTCGAGGTGTAAATTCCTGCTCGATGGGTAACGTGCACTTTGATTGGCAGATTGAAAGCAGCCTTGCACAGCTGAGGTACACCTAAACCAGTTTCATTTTTGATTACCTTGCTAAGCTAAGGTTCTATGCAGTCGGAAGTGAAGCATATAGAGGGTTAGCCATTTTTTGGTCAAGTTTTCAACACTTATGCCACATGCTACACACTGCGCATGACCTTGGTTTCTCTGCTTGATAGTTCTAGAACATTCTTTCGACTTCCTCCTGAGAAACACCCACCTAGACGGCATACACAGGATCCTCCCCCCCGCCCGGCTTTCAATGGTGCACGCTGGATGGCACTGTGGGGGCACACATAGACGCCCTGGCATCAAGCAGCGACCTGCGGGCCTGCCTGACCATACCGAGGCGATGCATGCTGGACAGTGATGCGTGGGCGTGGCGTCCTTTTGACTTGGGGGAGGGGAGAGTGATCATGGTTTGTATGAAGGAAGAAAATCCCCGCAGAAGCAAATATATAGCTTCTGCAGGCACATGATATTGAATGACAACACTGTCACGTGCTGCACACTGGCCCAAACCTGTCCTGGCTCAGATGACACCTTCTCATGATTGACGCTTGATATTGGATCTTAGCCATAACTGCACTAGTATAGCATAATTCAGTCCTTCTACTACCCCCAGGAGAAATACACTAAACATATTATTGGATCTGAGGAAAGCCAGGAACCAGGCCCAAAACCGCATATTCCCAAGGCAAGCCTGGGGTGACTGGGACATTTATCCATGCAGTCATTCATCGTGTTTCATCTATGCCTTGTCGTTCTGTGCACGGGCGGTACTTTTGTGCAGTCTCTCTTCCTTACTCTTGTCAGCTCCCGCGCTACCTTTGTCCTTGGCCTCTCTGCCACGCTGATCTTTGTCCTTGCCGTAGCCACCAGTAGTATTACCATCACTGACTTTTTAAGCAGCGATGGGAGAGAGAGGCAGCGACTTAGCACCCGTGTTCACAACCAGTGCGGACTACGCCCTCGTGCTGTTCCTTGCAGGGTTCAAGAATAGCAGTTTGTCACCAAAACATGTGGTAACCAGTGCACATGGTCATCTGGGTGGTTGCGGTGACCGGGTAAAACGTGAACATGACCTGTATGGAATGTGAACCCCAATCCCAGTGCCCCTCATATTGATAGACTGGTTAAGGTCTCTTGCATGCAGTGTTTGCACCTATGAACCTTGAGGCAAAACAAACGGATGTAGCCTCGATATCAGGAAGTGGAAGGTCACATAGTTGGGACATGTGAGTATGATGTAATTGGGCAGATTCTCGCTGCATTGCTGTGGCAGTAAATCAACCAGAGAAATGAATAGACGATAGAACCCTTGAAAGTGGACAGCCATTGCGGGTTTCTCAGATAACCCTTGATTCACTGCCTGATTGTGATGCTCAAATCGTTGTCTAGAACACGCGTGTTAGCCTGGAACCTCAGATGTGCAAGTTATTCACCCAGAGAGGAGGCACCCTCCAGGTGCATGTTGAGGTGTCGTTGAACCATAATAGCTGATAGTAGAGAGACTGTGGCGTGGAAGCAAATTGCTGTGTAATCAAAAAAAGTCCTTGGATACGAAGGATCTCCGAAAGGTATGAGCATTGTACGATGCTGAATGGTAGAATCACAGATCCAATATCTCTTGAAGCTCAATTTATCTTTGAGAAGCAAAAACATGAACTTCTCAGGGCTGTTCAGGTTCCCGAATCTCAACAGAGAATAACCGTGTCATCCTGGTGAGTATCAGGCACTGCGAAGTGCACGAGTTGTGTTCACACAAATTGCATAAAGCTTGATTGTTACCAGCGCTGCACCGTGGCTGGTGAAGCCGCTCAAGCTGCTGGCTAAAGTTCTCCGCCATTTCTGTAATTCGGTCAAGCCCTTCATACACTTGAGTGATGTTTGCATTGGTATCCTGAAGTCCATGAACAGCTCTTGGTAGGGGCTCCATGACTCGATCCGAGCTCAATTAAACGACCTCAGCGTTCAGAGTTGCACCGCGGTATTGCTCAGTTTGAACGGCTGGGGCGGACTCACCGCTCACGGCCGGGAAGGCATGGGTGAATGCTGCTGGCAGCAACCACTGGGGCCACACCCGCTACCAGACATACTGGTGCTGGCACAACATGGGCAGGCATCGCACAGCCACAGGGACCGTCGTGGTCATGGGTTGGTCATAGGCCCACCGACGGTTCGGGTGGGCCGGGAATGTCGGGCATATCTCGAAATGAGATCTTGGGGATCCCCTGCTTGACTGGCGCGGAGACGGCAGGGGGGCGTTGGAGTTGACTGTACCGGTGTTATGTTGGCCTCTCGAAGATCTGGGCGTACAACGTTGGCCCAAAGGTTGCAGCCAAGATCACTTGGGCGATTCCACTCGAGTCAATGACCAATGACTGACCTGCCAAAATGAAGCGAGGTTAGTAGCTGTAAAGCAGTGCGTCCCTAGGTTCTACTAACCTGCCTTGCAGATCTTGTGGTTCACGGTCCGCCTGATTGATACAGGGCTTGCAGAATCCTAGTCTGAGGGGTGCCCAAAGTCTTAGATGCCGAGAGTGCTTAATTGAGCAAAAGGCAAGCCAGAAGAAGCAGATGTTTAATGTAGTTCGCAGTGGCGTTTGAGCTGTGGAGGTGCGGGGTGCATCTGGTTGTACCAGCGGTTTGCCATTGTTACCAAAGAACTCAGCCACCGGCTGGCCAGGCCTGGGCGGGTCTGCATCACCTTCGGGCTCTGGTAATGCTTCATCTTGAGCTCATGATTTCTCTTCAAGCGACATCTCATTGAGGAACAATGAGTCCTCGTCGCTGGATAACTCATATTGAATGAGGGGTCCACTGCTTCCGATGTGTTGTGTTCGCTTCCACCTGCGTTTTTTTTGGATTTTCGCCTTGTCAGCTGCCAACAGCTGGTTGCAGATGACCTGTGTTCAAATTTGTTGATTATGCTGGGGCCACCAACTTCCCTGCCTGCATTCGCTGCTTCCCCATCCATAACCATAGGTGTCTTGCCGGTCACAGCCTCTGACATCTGCTCAGCTGCGTCCTTGCAATGCCTGGCCACACGCTCGAGCTTCTCAGATGCACACTTGCGCGTTTGAGCTGCGCACTTCGCCACAACTGTCATGTTTCTGGCTACCTTGTCTCACCATCCCTCCTCCTTGATGGAGCACTGGATATGATTACAGGCATCACGGCTGCCTTACCATATCGCCGAGGTGTCTGCTTGTGTTTGAGCTGAGTCGCTGTGACACTTTTCTCCCAGATTCCACCTATGTTTACTGTAAGCCAGGGTGGGTCGGAGCAACCCGTGAACTAAGTCCTCGCCACTTCATAGCCACAACTGCTCCCGTAACCTGTTGGAACCGTGCATTAGCTGACATCTCCATCGTTTATTCTGAACTGACAATTTAGACCAGTGCTCATTGCCTTCCTGCAACATGAGCTTGAGCTTCTCCCAGACTATGACGTCCAAATGCTTGCCAGGGTCATTGCCCAGCCAAGGCCACGTGTTTGAGCTCGCATGTTGGGCTCAGCATCCACCTGAAGGTGATCACACCTACCCACCAGTTTGTAGCAGCAGTCTTCTTGAATTTGGGTAGGCGAATTCTGTGTCCTTCATAGACAGACAATCGTCCAAGGAACAGACAACAACGAACACGCACAAGAAATCAGCAAAGCCCACCAGGACAGTATGCTCCGCATACCTGAAGCTCACCCAGGTAGGTAGCGAAGTGGCTCTAGGTCCAGCACACCCAGCACACTATTTTCACAGCTGAACAGGAGGTTGTTGTACAGGCCCACAATGTCCTCGGGAAGCTGGAATGCAGCCATAATGGAGAGGTAGAATAGGTTCAAACTAGACCCTTGGTGCAACAATGATAACACCTGAAGCATGTGGCAGAGCTCCGGGCTCAGCAAATTTGGTTAATCACATGCTTCTGATCACATGCCATGGAGAGGCTGAGCATGCAGGAGGAGCAGGTTCATGGTGACAAATCAACAAAAGAAATACCTCAGCATTCAAAGGCAAACGGTGGGAGTTGGAAGGGGATTTGGAGTACCTGTCTGAAGAACCTGAGTTGTGAAAACATGAGTGTAGCTTTATCTATGCTTAACAGCGGGATCACATGCTACTCCTGTCTTGACAACGGGAGCATTCCAAGTGCGTGGCATGGTTCATGCCCATGCCAAGCATGGAAGACAGTTAGTACCCACCAACGAGCTCTTGCATAGCCGAATGCGTGAGCAGCTTGTCACCCCGCCTTTATATGATAGGTAACATCAGACCACCTAACAACGCTCCTTGTTACTTTGTTTTCTGTACAATCTCACTCTGGCATTGGACAGGCTGGCAATAACTGATACATATTTCTGGTGATATAGTGTACGCTTCTGCCTCATGCACACGAGTAGCATCCGTGCAAGCCGGTTGAATTGTCAGAAACATTGACACAGCTTTGCAATCCTGTTCTGCATTGATCGTATGCTGATAGTATTGGAGGTTGTGTGAGCCGGCAGTGCAGTACTTGATGTATTCAATGACTGGCATATACCTGCACCTCACATCCATCAGTGACATTGGCACTCACAGATGTGCCGGACGCTGTGGTTCGTGATTGTTTCACAGACTTCAAGGATGTAAACATGGAACATGTTTGGTTCACAACTCATGAATGTCTGGCCAGGTGGGTGTCAGGAACACATCCCAGTGGCCCAGAGCACCGATCACACATCATGATGACTGTCATGAATGTGTGCCAAAGCCCTACCAATTCATCATAATGGGGTGACCAGGTACGGCCGCAAGATCAGCCAAATGACAGAAAGGAGTTTCTGTATATCAGGAATTTGGTGGAGCTAACAATAACTTTACTGGCTGTATCATAGATCACAATATGGCTGACAGTTTATGCCTTGGCTCTTGATTACTACTTGTTTCCATTACAACAAAACTGCATCTCAGTTTTTATAGATCAGCTATAATTATGACCAGCCGGCCTGACATCCAAGGCAGGGTTACAGGGAAGAAACGATCAGGGGTTGAACAGTTGGGTCAAAACCCTGAGGTTGTCATCCGATGCTTCGCAAGCTGAAGTATGCCGATGCTCCGGTTATATGGACCAGTCGTTCCGGGAAAGAAGCCAGGTTGAAGGGTTCAAATCCATCATGGCAAGGTCAAGGTTTGATATGCTACAGTGATCATGATCCAGCAACCTGTAACGGTCTTTCCCTTATCACTAAAACCTCTTCCATAGGGCTGAGAACAATGCGGTGAGACGGGAGGCTGCAGTGAGGTCGCAGACATGGCAAGACCTAGGTCTCGGCCAGGAATCCCGGATTGGCCCTGGTCTTATGGACATCCAACCAGTGCATTGTACACTCAAATCCAGTTTCCTGCTCCTCCCTCTCCTCTGCCCTTATGGCTACACCTGGTTCATACCGGGAACTGTGTATCTCCCTCTCACATTTCAGGGGCATGCCTGGTACCATCGATGAGTATGGAACTCGTGTCGCATACAGCTTTGTGGAGAGGTCCGTCGCGGTCTTTGCAGGTGAGTCACCTGATCATCAAGTACAATGGACTCCTATGTCTCAGCAGCAATCTTTTCACCAATAGAGCTTTGGCTTGTGCACGTTACAGCGGTTCTTCCCAGAATGAGGCGAGTGTCTGACCAGAGGAATGTTCCATTTCCTAATGCACACTCGCAGCTGTCCAGTCATCTTCAGCTCTTCCAATACGACCTGTCTAGTCTCACATCTACCATTCATAGTCTTCAAGTTCCAGTCTACGACCGGTCTTTTGCAGTTGCCATTGTTTTTACTTTTCTATCTGCACCATGGACACCATGTTTGTCCAGCTTGTCCAGTGCCTCACTGACACTGCATCCACACACCCCATACCTGACGCTTCGCCAGTTCGTGCAGCACTACGTCAACTTCCAGGCACAATTTTCGAATTTGCCAAGCTAGTGGATGGTCTTGAGGGTATGTTGATGCTTTGTACTAACTATGATATGTGTGCTAATTCCTTGATCTGCACAATTGTCACGAAGACCTGTTCACAGCCAGGGCATACACCTGTCATCAAGGCAGAGAGAGCTGATTCCTGCCGCATTTTTCATGCGTCTTGACACTCCAAGTTCCTCTTCTGAACGGTTCCCTTGGCCGTCAAGTACTTGCACCGGACAAAAAACTGGTTCCGGCCTTTCCAATTATTGTTGAACTGTTCAATTAGCAAATGGTGGAACATGATGCTGAGCTCGAGTTAGTTGCCTCAGGCACTAGCGACACCAGACGGAACGATATTATACCGATATGCATACGGCTGTCATTCTTCCATATCCCGACAAGTTGTAATCCTCTGTCCCATGCTCAGCCATATTGTTCATTACCATTGATTTTTGGTCAGACACCGCCCCGCAGCCGGTTACTGTGTATGACACGGAAAAATACATGGCTTGGGTTTGATTAAGAATAACCTGCCCAGGTGATGCGTTTACACACCAGTGAGAATGGGACTACAGGTATCCAACCCCCGTTCGGCTATCAGAATGCCGATTTTTTGATCAAAGCAAAATCCTGACAGGGCAGATATTCGCCATGCAGTCACATACATTGACAGCCACAGTTAACTGGGTCAGACCAATATGTACGTTGGATGTCATATGTGCAATGGGTGTGCTCCAAAGACGCTCACATCTCCGCCAGCAGCTGCAGGTAATCCTGAAATGCCGATCAAAAATAGCCATTGTCCTGTACAATGTGGGGCTCACTACATCCGTGTCAGAGCCGGGCTCCGGCCTTTGAAAGAGATCATGACTTCTTATTTGTCTGGGACCCTTGACGTATTCGAAAAATTGTACACATGTATGGATGTGTTTGGCACATTCCTGATGCCAGTAGATGAGTCGCAAGCATTGCCCGAGCACTGATCTCAGCTCGGAGCCTACAAAGACTTCATTCATGGCAGTGAAAAGTCAGGACAAGGACAAGCATATTTGAGAATCGCAGGAACAGGACTGGTGTCAAGATTGACCATCAGTGGTGAGTACACACAACACGCTATCAGACAAGTTGCAGGCACTGATGGCATAGTGATGACACCTCCACCAAAGAAAACAGATTTGAGGAGAAATAATCAAAGCAGTAAACCATTGTCTTTGTGGTGTGTGCAAGTGCCCTTGCCATCACAAGTTGGAAACTGCAAAGCACACCTGGTATCAATGCTTCCGAGGCTTTTCTGAGTCTCAATCGTTTCGATGAGCACAACTGTCTGTGCATTTTGTTGAATAGTTTTGGCGCGGAGAAAAGCACAAACCGAGGTCCCTGGATGCCATCTGAGCTACGTGGACCCTCATGTATCGAAGGATTCCACTGTGGACTTCTAGTACATCAATCAGATTTAGATTGATTCACTCACTCAGCCATCACTTCCTCTCAGCCCATGCATCCTGCCAGGAATGAGCATCACACCACTTTGCTTGCAGAACAGGCAGGTCCCATTCATTACATGCTACAAGTCACCAGAGTCGAAAGCCATCACAGCAACTTTAATCTTAGGCAGCTGAGCATCATTTACAGCACTCAGGGGGTGATAGAAGTGATTAATAGAAAGTTGGCCACCCTGAAACAACAATTAAGGATGCACCAAGAGCATTGGGTGGGACGTATCTCCATTCGTGGGCTGGAGCAGCTCATGGCTAAACCCTTGACCATCTTGACAACAAACTGTCCGGGGATGTCCTTGATGGACCAGGTATATCACATACATGCTGTCAGCACCTTGGTAAATATTATACAAAATTGTACACACTTTGGCAGGATTCCAATTATGGAAGTGGGGACAGCAGGTGGCAGGTGGCGGGATCAGCAGTGGTGGCATGATGTTGGTTAAGTGGAAACCGAAATTAACAACAATACTGTATACCCCTTGACTAGACTGTATAATCGGACAGAAATAATAGAATATATCTCCGGGACAATCAGCGTCAGCTGTACTGCATATAAGCTTGGATTGACCTTGTGCTCGAGCGTTTGCTCAGATTGCGTGCAGATTATGTTTGTCAACAATCTGCGTAGCTATATAATTCGCGAGACAATTACATGAGTTGAATCAAGTAGTATGCGGAGGACAGATGTTGAAATGAGTCTCCAAGTGTGATTATCAATGGATCAGACCTATCAACTGGCAAACCTGGATAGAAGGGGCTAATGTCAGGCGCTGCCAGCAAACTAATGCTCTATTAAATGCACATATCCTAGCACAAACTTAAGGTACATGGCTGTGTTAACCCAGCCCACCCACTTGGACTCCAATGAGGACTCCTGCAGTGGTTTGGGGAGTCGCACCCACATTTGGGCAAACTCATGTCAAGAGTCGAACGTGTTTGCTGATGGCACCTTGACTTCTTTTAAGCCTCTCTGGGAATGTGTCGAAGGTTTGGAATGGCTTGGCATTGTCATTCAGGCGCATGCACACAGCCTGAACAACAAACATAAGTTGGCCCTTTGCAAGTTTACCAAGAACCTAGCACCCACCCGTGCGCTTTCAGACTTGGTTACCAACTTTGCCAGGTGATGGAGCATATCAAGGTCCAGCCCAGCAATTTCGCACATGGTCTTCATGTTCTTCGCCTTGCAGAAGTGTTCCACTACCTTAAGATACTCGAGGGCCTTATCCACGTCAACGCTAATCAAACTGTCTATTGACATGTCACCATGATACAAGTGGAGCTCATCCGTAGACTCGGTTCCATTGATTTTCGACTCTGCAATGGCCATTGAAGTAAAAAAATCCTCATGAGGTTAGACTGGGAAACTGCTTACTGCTACAGATGGTGGATTGGACGCCAGACACGGTGGGAGTAAGAGAAGGGATCCGACGGGTGGGGTAGGTTTGGGCCACTTTTTTGACCGAAGATTCCCACAGGTTACTTTCCTATCCGAAACATGACTTAGACATTAATAAAACATGGTAAGCTTCTCATGTCTCACCGGTTTCTTCAAGATCCGGATCATTATCTCCCCCTTGGCAGAAATGTTCAAGCAGAGGTTGGATTCAAAACTGGTAACGAATCTCCCTTTTCCATCCACTTCCAAGGCGTACAAGGCCTCCCCACCTATTCTGATTGTGAGTACGGGTGGCAATTAGCAAAGCTCCGCTTACTTTCACAGTCCACTATGCATCCTTGAGGAACAGGCATACCACGCTGGTCTAGATAGTCGTTCGTGACCTGCAGGATAGACAACAATTCTGGTTGCGTAGACTTCCATTTCCACGGCACACACAATGCCTTGTTGCTTAGACCAAGTATGCAGATAGAAACCAGCATCAGTGGGTATACGGTTGTACAGATCGATGACGACCGACACTGAGTCCTATCATATATAGATTGCAACCAAGGGGGGATTGCGCAAGGCCAATGAATTTCACCGACTTATTGCGGTTCTACCCATAGCCCTGTGGTCTGTCTGGAAGCAACCTGACGATTCAATCCCAGAAAGCGCAGAACCAATACCTGAAGACTCGAAATATGTTGAAGACCACATTCGCTCCCATCCCAAGATATTTCAGCTGTCTGTCTTGCTATCCGCTGCCTCACGTGTGCTTACCTCCTGGTCCATCACTTTGGACAATGTTCAACACAGTCAACTCCTCCTTCAGTGGTATTGTCAAGGTCTGCTTTGACTAAGCATGCCCCTGAAGCCCAACCACCACTTTTCAATGCACTACGAACGCTATTTCAAACTTTACAGTCCTGCATATGCCTGGTGGCTGTGTGCTTATGAGCGATTCAACGGTCTTCTCAAAAAAGTCAAAACCAACAATCATCCAGAAGACTACGAGACGATTATGGCACGGTTTTGGACATGCATGCATCGCAAGCATGAGCTAGTAAGTTTCTATTTATTTGAGGATAGCATACCCTGCTAACCAGCACATTTAAGGTTACATTCTTACCAGAGGACGTTGGGGAATGTGAACTTAGCATTATCAAAGAAATGTGCAAGTCTGTCGGCAGCAAAGGGACTACCCTTGCTACCAAAGTGATGCTGGCACAGGAGATCCATTATACAACACGGAAACATTCCTCCCGAGCAACTAACTTGCACTCGCTCCCTATATGTGGTCTATACTACCTGCTGCTTGACTTTGCTCACACCTGCTGGCCGGAGCTCAACCTAACAAGCGATCTGGAACTCACACAAGGCGGATATCCATTTATCCATGATAGGGTAGCCAAAATCCTACCATTCATCTATAGGAATGGCATCAAGTTCGGGTATGCAAATGCAAAGCGTACCCAGGCAGACAGGTTTGCATTCGTCAAGTTCGACAGTTTGCTTGTCCCCTGCAGAATCGAGTACCTCTTCTGCCTCACAGTCAAGGATAAAGCGCCACAACTGTGTGCTGTGGTGGCACAGCTGGTGGCCGACAAGGAAATTCCGGCCATGCCCTGGGATGAATAGCATGTTCTTTGATTTTGGTTGCAATCACAGGTGTATCTGATTCTGCTGGTATTCAAATTTCCAGTGCACTTGAGCTAGGAGCATTTACTGCCCATGCGGATCGCTTTTCAAGCCCATTTGTTGTCTCTATCGAGCAGATCACTGCACCAATGGCACTGTGCAAGCTGAACGCTCGGTCACGAGCATACCCTCATGCTCCACTTGGTTTGTGGATTGAAATTCTTTACGACAGGGTAAGTTACTCAACATGCAAAACATTAAACATTTAACACTAGCCCCCTACCCAGACTGGTACTGAAGAGTCTGAGGATGAACCGAGCAATGGCGACGCAGAGAATGGTGGGCTTACATAACTATATAAGCTGTGGTCTTGAATATGACTTGCTTGCACACTTTCCCTGGTGCTGTACGAGTCCCTTGCATATGTGAGTCAATATTTCAACCATTTTAAAATCGCATAATGACATCTATTAATACAGGTGATAATGACAAACTCGGATGTGACCTAAACTTGATCGGTCTTGAAGTTGCAGCACTAGTCATCGAGCAAGTCCTTGTATTCGAGCTCACCAAGTCCTTCTTTCAAGGCACTCTCCCGAGCTTGCAAGGTGAGTCAGGCTTGCTTCCCTTTGGCACTTGGTCCAGCCACAGCTTGTCCATTGGATACTCTTGGTGCCTTGCGCTTTCTCGCGTTTGTCATAGTTGTCGTAGAAAGAGATCCATCGTTTTTGACAACCCGACCACTCGCAAGCCATTGTGGGTGCTTTGTCAACTCATCCTCACTTATCATCCAGTGATACATTTTGTTCTCAAGTTTCTTGTTTGGTCGAGGTGAACCTGGACGAGGAGGGCCACAAATAGATGGCGTTGGTGCTTTTCCAGTTGGCGGACATGGGTCTGGCACAGCATCAATTGCTGCTTTACAAGCAACCAACTGGAGAACCAAGGTGTGTCACTACCATTCTAAATGATTCACAAGTGGACTTACGGCAGGAGATGCAAAAATCCACTCGCGAGCAATGATCCTCCCTGTTTTCCGAGGTTCATGCCAGTTTGTCATGACCCGCGTGGCATGACGTCATAAGCTAACTTGATGAAACCGTTAAGTCAAATTTATTACATAATTATGGTGTTTTCTCCAAAGTCAATCGGAGCATGTTAGGAGTCATGTGACCCCGTTACATGTTACATTACGTGGGCGCTTACGGTGGTTACGCAAGTCAGGTGTGCAACAACCCTCCATGGTAATGCACACCCGAGCTCGACCTGACTAAGCAAAGTCACATGACCCTAGGATTAAGCGCGGCTCTTATAAGATTCGGAGCCGCAAA
>WSLM01000183.1:0-25362 GCA_019677335.1 Ceratobasidium sp. UAMH 11750 | reverse complement strand
CGGCGCACCGGGTGCCCTCGGGCTCCTGGGTGTTTGGGGGTGTTCATTTATTTGGCTGCGTTTTGTTTTTTTACAAAACCCGGGTGGTGGTTTGTTTTTTTTTTTTTTTTTTTTTAATAATTCAGCACGATCATTTAGTCCCCCTGTTCGTTTGATTATGGCCAGTAGCTTGTTGAATCTCGCTGGTCGACAGCCAATGAACCTCGGTATCATAGTCAATTTGGCGCCGAGTCGCGCGAATTAGTCACATGATAGGCTTCCCAAACCTCACCCGACCATCACCTCCCTATTAAACTTGTACCTGCCATGGCTACCACTGGGGCTCACCAGCCTGAGCAAATGCAGACACGACAAAGCTTGGAGCCTGCCGCCTATGAGCCCAAATCATCACTCCAAAACGCTGCGTTTGTCGGTCTACAATCAGCGGGCGTGGGTGTCCTGGTCAGCGCCGTGCAAAATGCACTCGATAGTCATAACCGAGGCGCTGCTGGTATCTTTACACGCACTGGTGGGACAATTGGGTTCTTCTGTACGTCAAGGTACTTGATGTCGTTTTGTGATCACCGACTGATCATTTGGTCTTCGGCTCAGCTGCCATGGGAGCTAGTTTCGCATTTACAGAGGCCGCTGTCGCAAACACGCGTGAGACGGACGACGCGTTGAACGGAGCTGCTGGTGGATGTGCGGCTGGTCTGCTCGCTGGTCTCCGAGGTACGCATGAATTGGGATAAACGACGGTTGCATATCTTGATTGACGTTGCGAAATAGCCCGTTCCATCCCCATGGCCTTTGCATCGTGTGCAGCTATTGGCACGCTTGTCGCTTCGTTCGACGCTGCCGGGCGCTCTATAACTGGCGGTCAGCGAGATACGGCATCCACCGAAGTTCGGGCAGAGAGGCGACGCCGATTCTTCAAAAAGCCCCCTCCTCTAGAGGCTGTAACTGAATGAACCCACTGTATCAACCCGTCTCAAATTCCAATACATCTTCGTCTGCATGATTCCTTCAGTTCCTATTCTACAACAGCCTCGATCACTCGAACCATCCTTCTACAACCCGGAACACCCTATCGAGCACCTCCTCATGCCCTTCAGCATAATCGAACGAGTGCTCCGCGCCTTCAACCTCGAACAACTGACATTGTACGCCTGTATGCTGTAAACGATCCCACATAGCCCTCGACTCCCCAACCAAGACGGCAGTATCCTTTGTACCATGCACGAGGCAAGTGGGGGGAAAACTTGGCGAAATGCACGCTTCAGGGAACAGCAAATGGTGCTGCTCGGGGATATCAGACATAGCCAGTTCCTCCCGCTCTCTAATGCGTTTAGTGAGTCCATGGTCCCCCGTCAAATAATCTAGAAATAGGCCCTCTTGAAGTAACAGCCTGGTCAAGAACATACGCGGGGAAGAAGGAATACCGTCTGGCCCATATTCAAGCGGGGAAGCAGAGACAACGGGCGGTGGGTGAGTGGTACTAAGCAATTGCTCAAACTGGGCAGGATCAAGGAGCGGCCGGCCACGGAAAAAGGGCCTCGACTTGGGCTGTAGGTAATGTGGTGTCTTGTGGTACGTCAAATGTTAGTTATCAGGTTTACAGACGCAACCAATCGATCATACCAAGAAGCTTCCGCCCATACCATACATGGACAATACTCCGCGCAGAGGATGTTCAGTTCGGGCGTGAACGGCAGCGAGATATGCGAGATAACCTCCGGATGAGGTACCCGCGACTGCCAGACGGCTCGTGTCCACCGAAATTGTCTCGTTCTTTTCTCGGAGCTGACCGTTTAGGCCTCGAGGCGAGGTGATCCAGTTTACGAAACTCAAGACATCTTGCAGCATGTCGTGGCCGGTGCAAGGAGGTAGCAGCCTGTAGTCTGCACTGACAAACGCATAACCTTTATCAAGAAGTTTGGCTGCGTTCATTAGTTGGTTATATCTTTTAGGGTAGGTATTATGCTCACCGATAAACCGGACAGGAAGGTATGAACGCCGGTCGCCGCAGCTGAGCCCTACAGAAGGACATTGTTAAAATTCATGCAAGCATTATGAAAATCGGACATGCCACCACCATGCCAGTACAAAACCCTAAAGCAACCAAGGTCAACCGACAACGCTTCAGGTCTAGTCAATGCTTCTTACGTGGGTACTGGCAAGCCGTTACCAGTTGGGTTAGGCAGGTAGACATCTGCCAGCGTGGCCTCTTCATTAAAAGGGAAAGTATACTTGGGCGCTACTCGAGTTGACATGGCGGCAGGCAGTTGGAGTAAATTTAGCTTTTTTGCTTGATCCCGTTGATAAGGGTTTTGTCACTGGAATACCGTATACTATTGCACGAATAAAAGCAAAGACACGGCCGGATAACGGTACTATATGGAGGAATAAGTGCTCTATGGAGGAAACGAGGGGACGCTTCAACAGCACGACACTGCTCAGCAATGCGTTTAGCCAGATCCACCAGAGTAGACCTTGCCGAACAGAACCTGCTGGAGCTTGTCGTAGAGAGACAGCACACCAGCACCGGCAACACCACGGAGAATGTTGGCACCAGCACCCTTGAACAGAGACTTGGTACCCTCCTTTGCGATAATCTGAGATCCAGCGTCGAACATGGACTTGTAGTGGACGGCCGAGCCGGAAGTCATCATCATGCGACGACTGGTGCAGGGAATGAGTATCGCTTAACGGCTTATTCTCGGTGAATGCTTACCGGATGGTATCAAGAGGGTAAGAAGCGAGACCAGCACCGATAGTAACACCCCAGCCGAGCAAGAAAGAGGCAAAGAAAGAGCCCTGGAGAGCGCCAACAAGCACAACAGGCTCTGCAAATATGGGTCAGAGACAAGCTGGTTGAACCGCTCGATAAACTTACTGAGAGAATCGTAGACACCAAAGTAGAGGCCACGGTATACGATGATACCAACGACCGAGGGGACGAATCCACGGTAAAGTCCAGCAATACCGTCAGACGCGAGGGTCTTGCGGTAGACATCGACGAGGCCGTTGAACTGGCGCTCTCCGCCCTTTTTAGCCGACTTGGCGTCGTTGGCCAGACGGGTACGAGCATAGTCGAGGGAGTAGACGAACAGGAGGGAGGAAGCACCGGCCGCACCACCAGACGCGACGTTGCCAGCAAACCACTTCCAGTAACCATCCTGCTTTTTGAAGCCGAACAAGGACTTGAAGTAGTCCTCTGTTTAGCCGGTCAGTGGTGGATTAGGGCAGTGTACACGGAAGACACGTACTGAAGGCAAAGTTCAAAGCCTGGGTGGGGAAGTAACGGATAACGTTGGCCGTGTTACCACGCCAGAGGGAAACCATGCCCTCGTCGGCGTAGGTGCGGCGGAAGCAGTCAACGACACCCTTGTACGGGTGCGAGAGACGGCCCTGCTTGATCATCTCATCTTGGTTTTGGATGAGGAGCTGGAAAGCGGGGTCAGCGTGGGAACGCGCATACATCGAAAAACGCGTACCTTGATACGCTCGATGGGAGCCGCGGAGGTCTTGGCGACGGCCTGTAGCGAACGGTTTAGGACGCGAAAGAAAGAAGCCTAGAAAAACACAAACCGCAGAGACACCACCCATCATAAAGTCGACTGGTCACGCGCGTTAATTGACGCGAATCTCTAGGACAGAAAAAAACGTACTCGCAAAGTCGCGCGGGGACTTGACACGCTGCTTGAGCTCAGCCATGGTGTGCGGTCAAACGAAAGCTTTGGGATGCTTGAAGCCGAGGAGAGAGTGGGGAGGATGAGGGCAAAGTCTGCTGGATCGGGCTCTTAATAGCCAATTTGCGGAGCAAAATTTTGGATCCGCCATCCGTTTGGCGGCGTTTACCGGGAGAAAGCGGGGTTGAGTTCCCCAGGCAGTGCACTTGAGATGCAGCATGTAATCGTGTGTCTGAAACATGTCATAAATAACTTTATATAGGAGAACACACTGCAGCAGAATAGTGCGGGACAGCACAGACACGAGAAACCCAGTTGAAGACAAAGACAAAGACGTTAAAACCACGGGTCGGGTCGGCTGTTGTTTTGCTGCCCCGGACCGGAATTCGTGCGAGGACGTGGGAGAGAGGGGTGGGCCCGTCCGTTGGACGTAAAGGGCAACGGAGGCTCTGGCTGCGTTTGATACGAAAGCCCCGGGTATCCTGGATATCGGCCGTTATAACTGTTGTACCGAGGTGGTGCGTATGGATTGGGCGCCGGAATCGCAGGGGGCGCGTTGACGTGGGGTGAGTAGGCATAGGCCGGGCCGCCAGTATAGTCACGTCCCGCATGCGCAGACGAAGACGTTGGATGGGAGTAAGTGGGGTGCGGGGGCTGGTTCGGAAGCGGAGGACGACTGTCCGGGCGTACCGGTCCAGTTTCTTCTCGTGGTACTCGATCATCCTGTCCCCCCACAAATCCGTTCGCCGGGTGCTCAACCCGGGGTCGCTTCCATGCTGCGTCTTGGGGAGTCGTGCCTCGTTCTTTGCGCTTGAGCGCTCCTACACTGGTCTCGCGAGCCGGCGCCACCGGTGGAGCCGGTCGTTGGGGCAAATCAGAGGGCCCCTCGTCGTCCGAGCTGAGAGTAAGATCGATGACGGCCCCTTGACTTTGGGATCGCGGTTGGGAAGCCGAGACACTAGAGGAACCGTTGATCCTCGTATCGCTGACCGCGTTGTGAACCCTGGGAGCCGGCGCCTCGTCACCAGAATCGTCCGAATCGAGCACGACGAATGCATCAGGACGGGGCTTGTCCATGCTATCTTGCCTAAGCGGTTTCGTATCAGGCTCGGCCTTCACCTTCTTTTCGACAGGGCGTGGTCTGCTAGCTGCCGACGCCATCCAGGCGGCCGAACCGTACTTGTCGTCTTCAGTATGCCATTCACCGTCCGCTTCGACAATAACGTCTTCGACAGATTCAGGTGTGCATTTGAGAATATCGTCAAAGTACCTGTTTGAAAGGTGAGACGCCGTACACCGAAGTGAGTGGAGGGACATACAGGTCGACGATTAGCTCCTCCGTGTTCAGCGTCTTGTCACAAACAGGACACGCCCAAGTAGTGGTTTGTTCCATCATGGAAAGCCAATTTTCTGCATCGAAACATTGGGGATGGACGCATGTCGAAGACCTGCATGGCGTGTTGATACGAATATAACTCGCCTACTCAAAACTGTAAGACGCGGTAGCAAAACAGATGAGTGGACATACTGGGCATTTCAGCGACATCTTCTGGGGTCCTGCTTCGATGTCGGCATCGATTAACGCTGCTTGCCTCACTGTGCAAAAGGTTATAAAATTTGTAAATAAAGGTGCAATCCGGACATACTTGATTTCTTGACATCCTCTTTTGATCGTTGCTTCCCTGCCCTCAATCTCTTAACTACCTCCTGCACGGAAGTAGTCTCGACAAGTTGCGCAAGCATATAGAATTTCTAAAGACCAGCGTGAGACCGCATGCTAGCAGATACGAGAACGACTGACCTTGCCAATGAATGGGGTGGCGTTGTTAACATACACCAACTCCACCTTGCAAACCGCACCCTGTGTAGTCGACATGAACGGCGTTAGATTTGGAGGTGGCGCAGTCCCAGGCTTCTTCTTGAGCCCTCGGACGTTAGCGTTGATGTTTCTGTTGTTTACACGAATCTCGCATGTGGGGGGAAACTCGATAGGAACAGCTGCGGTTGAGAACGAGTTGGGAGCGTAATGTGTGGAAGAGGTGCAGTACAAGCGTACTTCGTACTTATTGCTACATGTAACGTAAATAACGGTAGATACCACGGTGCCCACAAATGACTCACGGTACTTGCAGTTTTTCTGATTGCTCCTTGCTCAGAGAAAACATGAACGACTGCGAACGCCGATCCGACGCATCCTTGTTTTCTGTTGAGAAACGGAAACATTAGTCGTGATCAAGACATCGAACCAGAATACGCACCTTGGCAAGTCGTAAGTTGGCTCACCGGTTGCTCTACCTTGTAAAACGGTGAAGACTTGAAGCGTATTTCTGATAACGCTGTTAGATGGATTCTGCAAATGGGGTGACACACATACGCCGATTGGCTTGCACGCCATTACTGGCTCCAGTGGGGCCGTTGTGAACAGATGAGCTCGTACTAGCTCCATGGTTAGAAGGAGCGTAGGGATTGTTGTAGGCATTCCGGGATGGTGTGTGGCTAGAGGCAAGCCCAGGATAAGGATATCGTGCAGCTGATGGGTAAGTTCCGGTAGGGATCGCTGGTCGATACCCGCTATTCGACTGGAAACTAAGCCTCGGGTGAGACGCGAGCGATAATAAATACTAGAAACAACCTACTGTCCTATGGTCCGAATGCTTTGAATAATGTTCTTCGCGACAGAGTATGATTCGTCGAGCCTCTGCACCCGAAAACTATCAAGCAACTTTTGCAGACGCTCAATCAACGAGCTCTTGTTGCCCTGCTTGCTGAGTTTGTGGCCAAGCTCCTCCTCAATATGACCAATGATGGTCTTGAGTTTTTCCACAGTTAATGTCCTGACAAGTTCGCGGACTTCCTGGGTATGTTGAATCGGATGTCAGCGCCTCAAACCACGGTGGCGAACGAAATGCAGCACGAACCATAAAGTCGCTCCACTCCTGCCCTCTCTCAGCCATCCGTTCGAAATCTAGTAAAGTATGGCTGATATGTGTGGGTAGTCGCCAAAGTAGACAGCTGCGTCTCGCAGAGGGTATTTGGAATCGCACTGGCGAGGGGGATAGTGTCAGGGACAGTCGATGCAAGCGATCCACTGGCTGACTAAGCTAGCAGCCAAGCACGTGTAAACTAACCCATCTTGTCTCAGCTTAACCGCCACACCCAATACCCAGCTCAGCCATGCCCACAATCGAAGAAGTTACTGAAGAACAACCCCAGGTCGAAGAAAAGCCCTACGATGAACTTACAAACGAGGAACGCGAGATTCGTGACAAGGAGTTGAAGGCAAAGGAGGAGGCGGAACAAGCCAGTAAGCGCCCTTCGTCCTCCACGCCACCTCCTCTAAACAACGCCCCAGCACTTCCGTACTGGTGGAAGCAAGAACTCGGGGACGTGGACGTGTCTGTGCCTCTCCCAAAAGGCACTCGCGCGAGGGATCTTGTCGTCAAGATCGCGAAGAAGAAGTTATCTGCCGGGCTAAAGGGCCAAGATCCGATCCTTGAAGGCGAACTCTGCAAGGATATCAAAGTCGAAGAGAGCACATGGACAGTCGGTGGGCTCTAACTTATTTTCTTCCTTAAATTAAATGTTTACTTCGAAAATCTCTAGAGGACCAGTCCACACTGATGATCCACCTCGAAAAGATCAACCAAATGCAATGGTGGGAGAACGTCCTCACGCATCATCCCAAGATCGACACGCGCAAGATTCAGCCTGGTAATAGCAAGCTGGGTGACCTTGATGGGGAGACACGGTACGTCACAGTAGTGTGTCGTCGCTAATCTCGGCTAATATGGGGTTGCAGCGGAATGGTGGAGAAAATGATGGTATGTATTTCCTAGAGAACGAGTGGTGATCAACTGAGATGACCCGTGCTTGATTATTCGTTCAGTACGACAACCAGCAGCGGGTAAGCGCCTAATGTTCGAGGAGTACATGCGCGCTTACATGCGTGATCAAGCAAATGGGCAAGCCGACTTCAGATGAGCAGAAGAAGATGGAGGTAAGAGAGTTGGCATACTCGAGCTCAGAATCTACTAAATATCTCTTGCCTGCACATTAGGCGCTTAAGAAGTTCCAAGCTGCTCACCCAGAGATGGATTTCTCGAAGGCTAAAATCTCCTGATGGCGTCAGGTGTCACGTGGGCTTGAGCCTTGTCATTGAATCCTTCCCCCGAGTGTGTGCAAAGAAATTACAAAAATATCATACACAAATTGCAGAGCGGCGGATGACACTATCTCATGTTTTAACTTCACTGAACCTTCGGTAGGCGGCTGAAGACGAACGAAATGTGAAAATGTTTATTTATGACCAACGGGATTTCAGCTCTTGTGTGTTATCCTGGCCTACACTCCTCTCTCGCTCCAACAGCGCATCAAACTCTGCTTGTGCCTGACGCCGCCTTTTATCTTCCTCGCTCTCACTATTAGGTTGGCTCTCCTGTCCATTCACGCTGGGAAAAGTGCGCTCGTGAGTCTGGCGTATCGTGTCCCACGTAGTCGGCTGCGCCGTTGGCTTCTGAGCGCGTAGCTGTGCCCAGCGATCGCTAGGTGGTCCAGCCTCCGGCACTACTAATATTGTAAATGTTGCATAACCTTAGGAGATTACTGGTACTAACCTGGAGCAGCCTGGGCTGGGACATTTGGTGGATGTCTTACTCTGCCGGTGTCCCATCCATCGGCGAGCTTGGTATCCTCACCATCCTGGGCAGCATAAGTAGGTGGCTGCGAGCTTGGAGGTCGTTTGAGAGCGGCTTGGCGTTGAGACAGGACTTCTCGCGACATTTCTACCAGGGCCTTTTTGAATCGGTCGGGGTTCTCCAGCGAATTTACGGCTTGGATCCCCGCACGAACTTGGAGGCCAGTACCAACGCTCGCTCCCACGAAAGCAGCTAGCGTAGAGAGGCCAAACATTCGTCCTATGGGGAGCGGCGGTTGTCGTATAAAGCGGCCCCAGATTGAAGTTGTGAGAGCACCTCCGATGAGGCCAACTCTCTGGGATGGGGTGGGTAAATGCGCAAATCTACTGCCACGAGGATTACTCACAGAGTAGTCCCAGCTCTGCTGATACCTTTGGAGCGTGGTGATGTCCGCGTGCGTAATGTTACCTTTCTCCATCTGTCGCCGCAGGATGTCGCGAGTGGCCTGATCACGGACATGAATGTGGCCAAGATCAATGTCGATTTGGGCGGGGTCTACATCTGATTGACTTGGGTCCATGCTGAGCAGCTGGTTTGGCGGGAGAGCGGCAACTGGTTGAACTTTAAATGGCAGGTGACGGCGCACGTTTGGTATCGGAGGCGTGATCAGGTGACGTGAGCCGCCTAAGGGTCCGAAGACAAGAACCTCGTTTTCGCAACCTCGGTCTCTCCCCGACGCGTTGGCCGCACCTCTCGACACACCCATCTTTTAGTTTCTGCCTGGTGCTTCCGCGACCCGTACTAATCTCGTATACCCACGGCATACGCTATCTAGTTGCCTTAATACTCTTGAATGCTAATTCCCTGAACAACACACCGTAAACGCAACTTCCCACCCCGCCAGCACTACGTATCATGGGTGACATGCCTCCTTCGCTTCCGCCAAAGTATCTGGATACTGACAATGCTGTGGGTGTTATTTTATTCTGGCGAAAAAATCTGGTGTTAAAAGCTCATTTAGTCCGGCTCTCTTTCCAATCCACCTCCATCCCCGGGTGGACGAGAACCAAAAGCTAAACGGGCTAATCCGTTGGTTGACCTTATAGAAACGGAGAAGGAGTATCTTGAGTTGCTGTCCGCGATCATAAGGGTGGGTTTGTTATTTATTAACATTGAGTTTCGCGATTGACGTTTGGACTGTACTTTGTAGAAAGTTGCTGCCGCGTGGTCCCGATCCAATTTTCCACCAAGAGAGCTTGATGGATTATTTCGTGGTGTCGAAGCCGTGTACAAGGCAAACCGGGCGTTGAATACGGTGGGTTCAATATGGTTGTCTTGTCTTCGCATACTTTGTTGCTAATGACCAAATGATTTAATTGTAGAAACTCAAAGAAATCGGTCCCAATCCTAGTGATCCAAAAGCTCTTGGGGATTTGCTTATGCGATGGGTGAGTATACTCGACTTTTTTCACAACTTATAACTTACATGTTCTAGATTGACGACTTGGACCCACCTTACACACGTTTTATCAACGCTTACGCATCCGGGTTCGACACATGGCGTCCTGTGCAACAGAACCCCAACTTGGCACGCATACTTGGAGACTTGGGCAACGTTCTTACTTCCTCTCCGCCTCAGGAATGGACGTTGGACAAGCTTTTTAGCGCACCTACAAAGCGGCTACACTATTACAAGAAACTCTACTCTCGGCTGCTCAAGACGACCTCTCCCGGCCGATCAGACCACCGCTTATTGGTTGGCGCAAACGAAAAGTTGGACAGGCTGATCGCAACGTGCGAAGAAAATCGCAACAGGCAAATTGGAGACCCCAGTGATCACGACATCCCTGGCCTTGGCGCGGAGCCGGCGCCGCAGGTTGCATACCCCCCGCATGTTGTGTCTCCGGCAACAGGGCCCGCGCCTCATCGGCCAGCTGTTACGGCAGAGAAACCTGTGCCTACTCCTGCTGCTCCTTCTGCCTTTCAGCTCCCGCCTTTGTCTTTCCATACCGAGGAGCACCGAATGCCTCATAGGAATGACAGCACAGATGCTCCAACTATAACCCCAGAAATAGAACGCGATGCGACGATTGTTGGGCATGGTCAATTGAATGGCAGTGCACCCTCGTCACGTGTCCAGAGTCCAGAGATTGCTCCTCTTTCCAACGCGTTCCGGAGGCCAGTCGATGGCGAGCGAGTGAGCTCTTCGACCATGGGCAGCCGAATTGACAGCATGTCGAGCAAGTGAGTCTTGGTGCGTTGGCTTCAACGAATGGTTAATATTATCCCATTCAGTGGCAGGATGTCTCGAGACACTACATTCTCTTCCGCGAGATCATTGGATGTTCCGCTTATGCCAGCAAAGGAGCTTGAGCGGAAGCTTTGCACGGACAAAGTTATGGATATCTTTTCGATGACGCCTAGGGTATGTTGGTGTCAACCCAAAGTTCGCTGTATTCTGACACGATTATTTAGAACTGCAAACTTCAAATGAACCCGCCAAACTTGCCTTTCACAAGGACCATCAAGTTTTCTGTCGACACCACGATTTTTTTCACTCCTCGCGTCACTGGGCTGGAGGTAGTGCATCGACAGGGTCATTTGTTCCTCACTACGGACCTGCTTTTGATTTGCGAGAAGATGTCGGCTGAAGAGCAAGCTGGCTTTGAACCAGATGGGCCTGACATGTGGCTGTGTTATCCACCTTTGGCTGGCAAGCATTTACAAGTTAGCGAAATCTCCGGAGGGCAAGGTATGATTGCAACCATATTGGTCGACTTTTTCTAACGCTCTCGCCAGAAAATGCGTTCCAGTTGACAGTGATGAAGAAGGAAGTTTTGACGATCCATACGGAGTCTAGGCATACACGCGAGCAGGTCATGAGAGACATCCAAGAATGCGCCGAGCGCGGTGCAACGCGTAAGTACTGGCTCTTGTTTCTGCTAGTCTTGACTCACAACCCGGTTTGGCAGTTACACCTATACGCACGAACTTGTCTCCTGGCCCAGGAGCGGGTCCATCTCGCGCAATCTCCCCCGGCCCTGGACTGCCGCGTTCCCCAGCACCACCCAGTGGTGAGAGGGGCCCCGCTGGTCTCCCAGCCAACCCCTCTCCCTACCATGGTCAACAACGCGGCCCCGAGTTCGGTTCTGTCCCAGGCCCGTTCCCCCCAACCATTCGAAGCCCTCCACCTGGCCCCATGTCCGCCCCTACCTCTCGTGCACCTTCTGTCAACCAAGACCGCCTAGGTCCTCCTATGGGTCCAGGTCCGATAGGGCCTGGAGCTCCTCCAGGTGGGCAATGGCACCCGCCTGCAAGAGGTGCCAGTATGCCCAATGGGCCACAAGGTCCTCCTGGTCAAGACCCCCGGCGTTCACCAGTTGGCGAAATGCACGGTCCGCCTCTGCGATCACAGTCGTCTTCCAAGTCCCTGAACTCGGAGTATGTTGGGCCGGGCAGAGACGAACTGCCTCCTCCCTTACCTAGGATGCCTGGGGTCGCGCGTGTTGGAGCTTCGGCGCCCTCGAGCATATACTCGGAATTCGGGCCACCACGCCTTCCATTCGCACAACCTGGGCCGATTCTATCGCCTAGTCAGAACAACTTTCCTCGGAATCAATCTGGCCCCGGATCGCAGGGCGTTTCGTCAGAATACGACGTCAGCCCTCCAGACTCGCCTATCGACGAACGTCCGACTGGCCCAGTCACGCAATCAATTACGTGCGAAACCAGGTGTAAAGTGTTTTCTCAGCAACAGCATCAGCAGTGGAAGTCGCTTGGAGCCGCGCGACTGAAACTGTATCGTACCATGCCAACAAACGTGAAGCAGCTGGTGGTCGAGGCCGATACGAAGAGCAAGAGTATGCTCATTTCTACAATCGTACTCACGGACGGTGTGGAACGAGTTGGGAAGACCGGGATTGCTATCGAGCTAAGCGACAAAGGGGCAAGGACAGGCGTCGTTTATATGATCCAGCTGAAAAACGAGTCGTCCGCGAATGGTCTGTTTGATGCGCTGCTTGCTGGTTCCGACCGCGCTCGATGAAGGATGTTTACCATCGTTCTTTTACCCCTTTTGTTAGTAGATTTCTTGCTGTTTTTCTTTTGCTTTGCTTCATCTACGGTTCTTTCTATGTCCATTTTCTTGCGGTAATTCCGCCTGGTTATAGCTCCTAATACCCTAGATAGTGCTGCGGGGCTGCCTTTGCCTGACATCATTACAATGCATACATCCAGACTTCAACTCAGTTGAGGACCTTCGGCTTAAGTAAATAACAACCGAAGTGTGGTGCAAGGCCTCGGGTAAGCGCAATGACGCGGTTATGACGTCCACCCCAATCCGTTGACCACTCTCAGCGCATATATAAGAGTCCGGCGTTGACGAGGTAGCTCATTCCCCGTTGCTACACCTCAATACTCAACCTGCTCATCCACACCATGGCCTCTGGAACTCAGTCTCCTCCCCTCGAGTCTACTGGTGAGCACCAGCCCATCGGTGCAGCTAGCAAGGACGGCAAACCTTTGCCCGAGGGTGTCAAGGACTCCGAACAACGCGCAGGTTAGTACGTGCGTGCCCACATCTGGCACTTGTTTTGACCTTCCATATAGCATATTTTGGCGGCGAGCCTAGTGGCCCCAAGGCAGAATCTGGCTCGACGGGCGTGTCTGCGGCAAGTTGCTTAGTTTATACTACCTTGGTAACTCTCTTACATTAGGTTACAGGAGGCCATCGCCGGCGCCGAAAAAGCTGCCAAGGACGTCGAGAGCAAGGATCTCCGTTCTTAGATGTTCGCGCTGCATTCGTGATAACTACCAGCTTTGTACCTGAACTTGCAACATATGTATCATAAATCAATTTCCAAGCCTGTTTAAATCAAGCAATTGCTTTTGCATGTTTCATTTCAATGTGACAGACCCAGACACATTAGCATTGGTACTTTACAATTCGCCTACGAGGTCAAATATTCTTGCCACCAGGTGACAAAATCACGCCCGCCTATCTCAACTCCCAGGGTTTCCAGAACATCAAGGCTCAGCTGGCAGTCCTTAGGCCGTGATGCAGCTTGAGACGGGGGTGGTGCCTCGGCGTCCGGTTTGATGTGCGCATGTGGGACATCTAATATTTTTGCGAATATGAGGCAAATCTAATCTGGTTGTTAACAAAGGCTGTTCTTTAACCTATGTGTATGTGCAAACCTCGTATTTTGTATATGGTTCGAGTCCGCTGTAGTGTAGAATGGGAGGCAGCGGTTTCTTCAAGGCTGTAAGGAACTATGTTAGGGACCATTTTATTGCGATAAGAAGAATAATCACCTGCAAGCCGCACAAGAAAGTCGGCTATATCAAGGACATTGGTGGGATAGCGAGTCGCATAGTGATCCATTGTGTATGCCTTGCCAGACTGGTCTTTGACGATATCAACCAGTATATTGATAGCGGAATCCGAGTTGTTGGGAGCTGGGCCATACCTGGACATGAAAATGAGCAGAGAGTGGATGTAAGCAAAGCTAGGACTTACAGCACAGGGACCCGAAGTACTACCCTCTGCCCGGGTTTCCCATCGTAGCCAGATAGAATGGCTTTTTCTCCTGCAAATTTCGTTTCGCCGTAGAGATTAAGCGGGTTTGGCTTTGCATCGACAGCATAGGGGGGAGAAGTCCCGTCGAAAACATAGTCAGTGGAGATATAGATCAACGTGAATCCATGCTCCACAGAAAGCTGGGCAAATGTTGCAGGAACTACTGCATTCAGCTCTCGAGCGGCTTGAGGGTCCTAGGGGTATCTTAATGCACTCGAACGCGCCATTCAATAGTTCTTACATACCTTGGCTGCAACATCAGGTCGCCGTTCAGCAGCGCAGTGAATGACCCCTGTTCCTTGTTAGGCCTGGTACCGAAGCAGCAGCGAGCAATGCATACAGTTGGGTTGGAACTTTTGAATCAGACCCGACACGGCGTCTTTGTTGCACAAGTCAATTGCCTCGATGTCCCCAGATGGCCTTGTATGCGCGGTTCCTTTCACTGGCGATGAATTGTATCAGACTTTTTGCGGAAAGATTCTGCCCACTACCCAGGCGATAGCCTAGCACTACTTGTGGGTGCCAGTGCAGCAAGGGGCTGAATGTTTGGCCAAGAAATTGACCTTGATGCAAGAGTGAATACAAAATCCAACTTACCTTCAAAGCGGTCTGATACAGCCCGAAAAGCCTTGTATATGGCCGAGCCGAGGACACCCGAAGCACCTGGAAACAGGTTGCATTACGCGTGTGCGACACGCGGCAAGCGGTGGCTTACCAGTAACAAGAACCTTGGAGGTCATAGCGGGCGTGGCAGACTCGAGGTGGCGGTCCTCAATAACGTGACTTCGGAGGCGCACGGCCCACCCACGTGATATAGGAGCGCGCGCGAGCTGGTCCGCCTTGTTTGGACCTGTGGGCACAAGGATGTTCAAGACGGGCCGCTGATGTTCAAGGCGGAATCTCAACCATCAGCCTCTGTCTGAGTCTCCTTCACTTACGGCCTCTTATATTCCTTCGTCTTTCCACCACGGTCCCCCGTGCCCTTTACGACATCTACGCTTCACTCGACGACTCTGCTCTACACGATGGCTCCGGCATTCACGATCTTCCAAGACCCGCCGAGTGCCCCCACTGCTCGCGCGCCTACCTTTACCTCGCTTACTTCCGCTTCCGCCTCTACTCGTTCCATCGGCCGCTTGGCATCCAGTTCGACCTCCGTGTTCGCGCTGGACGCCGACAAGGAGAACGTCGACCCAAGCACCGGCCTTACGCGATCCACCGCGAAACCCAAGACGAAGAAGGCGTCAACTATCAAGAACAAGGAGAATCCGCCCAAGGTTCTCAGCAAGGCCTCAAAAGCACGAGGCGGCAGCGCAGCCCCCGGGCCGGCCAAGCCCACCAACACTCTCCGCGCTAACCCTTACCATCCAGTCACGGTATGCAATCTCATCGTGTATTCGGTCATAGTGCAATGCTTATTGACGTATATTGCTAGTCCTTGCCTGTCTCCGAGCTATCATTCCAACTGGCAAGCTCATCGCCGACTCCGACTCCGTGCCTGATCGCCGGTTTCAGCGCGTCTATCCTGAGTGACTTTGCCGAACCAGAGTTTGATCTCTATTCAGACTTTGTCGATCAACCGTCGCCTCCACGTTCCCGGCCAGACTCCATGTGGTCATCGGAGCCCCCTCCAGTAGTGGAAACTGCAGGAGACCGCAAGGCCCGCGACCTCACGGAACTCCCGTTGGCAGATCTCAGTGAGGCCTTCGCGACTGGTACAAAAAAGGTACGGATCATTTAGCTTGGAGATTAGCGTCAGTTTGCTTACTTCGTGGTGATAGTCAATTCGACAGAAAAAGGCTCTTCCATCAAATGAATTGAGCCCGTCCCTGTTTGGCGGTGCTTCGGGCTGCCTTGCTACCGCGCCGCAGATGACGCCACACCTCGAGCAACATCGTGGCTCTGTGGTGGACATGCGTGTCAGTGCGGGTTTGTTTTGAATTGATCCACAGACTTTCTTTAATACTTGTTATGCTTTTCCCTCGTACATGCCCTCATATATGTTTCCCTACATGCCATCACGATCATCAATGTGCTACATCATTCATCCTTACGACTCACGTTCTATTTGACAATAATACCCGCGGGGTCACACATTTCCTTTGTTTTTTTCGATGTGTTGTAATTCTAGGATAACTGTCTCTCTTAGTAAAGACGCTGAATGAACAATCGCGAACGCGCAGTGCTTATCTCGTGAACCAACATCTGATCTAATTGCACATCATCACAGGAACGAACTGCCCTCATACAACAACCGACCCCTCTCACGTTCTATTGCCTCACGCCCACGCATACCTGCACCCGCCTCTTCACGTTTGCCCTTGCCGCCAACGCCGTCACCCATCGCAGTCGGTGCATGGCCACCATGCAACATTCTGATCGTTGCTTTTACAATTTGCATTCCTAACGCGGCGCCGAGTGAGGGTGATGGAGGCGAGTGTATAAAGCTAGTCTTACCATTTCTCGATCCGTGGACCTTTGCTGAAACATCAGCGATGCCGGCTGCCTTGCAGACCTGGCGAGCCCCATCAATACAACACCCCACGAAACGAAGGCCGCACGCACCTGGTGAATATAAGGGTTGCAGGCTAGTCCATGACCACTAGGACGGGCACGCATGATGATGCGAGTCGCCCCAAACTTTCCCTCTAATTGGCCCCATAATGTCCTACTCTCGAAGCGGTCCACTCGATCCATACCCTTGATAGCAGCGACAACCGCCTTGTCAATACTGCGAGGAACATTGATATCCTTTCCCTCCCCATAACTGACCATCCCTCGACCGTTTCCGACGACAACAAGCGAGTAAAAGCTAGGCTGCTTTCCCTTTCCAGTCATTTGCACGACACGCTTCGTGATAAGTGGGAAACGATGTAGACGAGAAATCTCGTTGTAGAAGGGGCTCTTTGAAAGGCGAGAAGGTTCGGCAAGGGGTGGAGGTGCACTAGGAATTGGGGGAGGTGTGTTGAAGAGTTGCACGGTGAGTGTCTTTCCGCGAGCAAGTGGATCATTGTGAAAGACCCGAGTTCGGCCTTCGTCTAGAATTAGATCCCCCTTTGAGAGATCTGGGAACGATTCGACATAGTTTAGGGATGAGAATATTGTGTTGTGTTTTGTGGGCCCTTTTTTAGGTGCACCGTCTGTTGGTGCCGAGGAAGACGACGAAGAGTTTTGGCGAGCAAGAATTCTAGAGGGATGGTTTTGTCTCAAGAATGCAGCTATCCTAGAGATATTTCTGGACATAACTGGCCACCTTCTGCAGCGAGTCTAACTAGACGAGCCAGATGAGAGTTTCAGAGAGAGATAATGAAATCACGGGACCTACTGTGATGGCTTGTTTGCTCATTCCTCCTCTACACTCAACCACCACACCTACTTATTCGTTAACCCAGCAGATCATAATGTCTCAGCGATCAAACTCTGTTCAAAACTTCCTTTCTGATGCGCAATCGTCCGTTGCCAACAACTTGTTCGGTGTCATTGATCGGGACAAAGTACACGGCCTTAATCTCAGCGTGCCCGAAAATGCGAAAGAAGTTATCAAGCCCTGGGACGAGCGGGACGATATAGAAAAGTGGTGTGAAACGAATGTTGATGACGAGGTGAGCTCTTGTGACTCAAATTGCTGTAATTTATATATTGAAGATTCTCTGAACAAGTTGCGTTAATGTAGCTTATACTGCATGTTCCCTTTTCGCGAAACGTTCGTGTACGAAGCATCCTTTTAAAGACCGGTAAGCCTCAAGTTTGATTCTGCAGAAGGGTGTGATAATAACTTCCTGTAGCTCGCGGTGAAGCACAACCCCGAAGATTGCGCGTCTATGCAAATCACCCGGCCGGCTTGGACTTTGCCGAGGCCGAATCGACCAGGCCACAGCAAGATATTGCGTTATTAGAGGGAGAGGTTGGAGTTGTTGAATATCCGGTCAAAGCTTCCGCTTTTACAAACGTAATTGCATTGACGTTGTTCCTGGTAAGCTCATTTAATCACACATGGACTTCCGATAAACATCTGTGCTAGACCGACACGGAAGCGGGAGAAATGAACCGCATATATTTTGTTGGGTTCAAGGGTGATTCAAGAGACCTTCAAAAGGATGTCAGCGAGAGGCTCGACCTGCCAGCGGCAAATGCGGCGGATGCTCCTGTTGATCGTATCACTGAAAAGGCGGCGGGTTCACAGAGCTTTATTCACTGATAAGTGATAGATGTCACAACTTCAGTGCGTACATACAAGAGTTCAATAGACCACATACCTGCCTTTATAGTAGGAAATATCTTGCTAGCGCTCAGCGCCTTGAATTCCTGACACCAGCCCTGTCAGGCCAACATGCTACGAAACACGTTCGTCCACCATTCGTCTTCCGAGAAGACTGCTGCCAAGGCGTTCCTTTTGACGAACCCTTCTGTACCCGAAATTCACGGTCTCTAGTCGCCGGACATAACTGAATAACAATCCCAGGCCGCGACTCCGCGCCTCGTATGAGCCCCTTTTCCAACAGATCGGATTCACCTGCTCCCACCACCAATAGACGAGCCTCTCGCACGCCCGAGCCCGGACTTTCCTCGTACGCGCCAATCAGAAACCCACGAGGCAAGAAAAAATATCCCACTGAGACATCAGTGTTTGCTCGCCTGTTGCCGCTCGTTCTGCTTGCTATTGCCGGTCTTATCATGTGGCCCCCGAGCTTTTCGTTGATGCGTTTGGGAGTTGCTAGTCTTGTGGTGTCGGCTGCAGCGCCAACCTGGGGGTACAAGACCATCGGAGATGCCATTACCGATTGGAAGAATCAGCCTCAGGCGACGTACCCGACCCAGTTTACCAGGGGGATTATTCCAAAGGGCATACGTGAGTTTTTCATTTCGCCGGGGCTTTAAAACCCCGCTGACAATATCACAGACTCTCACAATGATTATTGGCGAGATGTCCCTTTGTATAGTGCTATCTCTGTTGGGGCAATTTCAGTCGAAGCCGATGTTTGGATGTGGGACAACGACCTTTTTGTGAGCGCCTACTTTGACAGCCTAACCACTCTGATACGAACCGTTCCTACTTTGGCAGGTTGGCCACGACCCTTCGTCTCTATCAAAAAAGCGTACCTTTTCCTCTCTTTACGTCCAGCCTTTACTGTCGATCCTTAAGCAACAAAATCCCTCTACTTCATTCCCTTATACCAACAATACTCGGAACGGTGTTTTCGATACAACAACTGGGCAGACGCTGTATTTGTTTGTTGACGTCAAGACTGATGGGAACTCGACCTGGCCAATGGTAATCGAGCAACTCGCGCCACTTCGGGACGGCGGCTGGCTTTCGTATTGGGACGAAGAGGCTGGGGCGTTAAAGTCGGGCGCCGTCACGGTCATCGGTACAGGAAATACACCATTTTCACAGATTTTAGCTTATTCGACTCCGCACCGGGATGTTTTCTACGACGCGCCGATCACTGCATTCACCTCAGGTACACCTGGGGAATACAATACATCTTCGGTCATAATTGCGTCTGGTTCCCTGGCGAGCGCCCTCGGGGCGCCCATGTCCGGGAGCACGTTCAGCGACGCAGAGCTCGCGAGTCTTACCAACCAGGTCCAGGGTGCTCACGCAGCAGGCGTCAAGGTAATGCCGGCCGTATACCATAAGTGTAGCCTATGTGCCGAGCTAACGTCTTTTTTTGGATGCTGTAGGTTCGATACTGGGAAACCCCGGGCTGGCCGGTCTCGAAGAGGGATTACGTTTGGAAGACATTGGAGTCGATTGGCGTAGACTTGCTGAATGCTGACGATCTGGAAGCGGCCGCAGGGCTGAGTGGTGTATGGTAGTCGTAGCTTGTAGGCTCGAGCAATTCATTTAACCTAGCAATCTGTAGCTAAGGCTGTATGCGCGGGTGACAGCTCGCAGAAAAGGGAATCGCATTTGCCTGGAAGGTAGGCGCCCGGGCTATGTCAGCAGGGTCCTACCCCTGCTGAGGGGCCAGATAACGACAACCACAGCGGCATAAAAGTCCCATCACCCCGTTTTTTTTCACGTACGTCTTTCACCCCCTCGTGCTTTTAGCCGACATTTGGCTATCGTTCTGATCACCTCGTGTTTGTGTTGGCCTTCGTGTATTCATTCAGCTTAGTTCCCTGGACTACACCCTCGCTCGTTTACCCCCCGACGTTCGTAAGTCAATCTTCCCCCTGCCTTGCCCATGATCTTACCAGCGCGGCAGCCTACCTGTGACCCTTAAGACACAATTCTATAGACAACACATCCCAGTACAATTTTTATTCAACATGTCCTCGAACCAAGACAAAGAAGCGATCTCTGCCGCACCCATGTCGGAGAAAATCGATGAGGTGTCACATCCGCTCATCCCGTCAGACAAGACACCTGCAGAGGTAGTAACCACGAAACCCAAAGTCAAGGTGCGTGTCGTTAAATTGTCGAGATGTATTTTGTTAACCGAAACGCGCGTAGCTTTCCGCGACAACCATTATCCCGATATGGATTGTCTTGAGTTCTCTAGTGATCATGTACAACAACTACCTGTACAACACTCTGAACTTCAAGTTCCCGGTGTTTCTCGTGACGTTTCACCTATTCTTCGCGGTGAGTGTCGATTTTCAGGGACCGAGCCGAAGTATATTAACCCCCACATTCATTAGGCTATTGGCACACGCGTGTTGCAACAAACAACGAACCTATTGGACGGTGCAAAGGATGTCCATATGACCAAGGATGTCTTTGTTCGCGCTATCCTCCCAATTGGGTTCTTGTTTAGCGGTAGCCTGATCTTGAGCAACAAGGCGTACCTGTACCTTAGCGTCTCTTACATCCAGATGCTCAAGGTCGGTCCACTCGTTCGGTTATCAGTAGAAGGTCCTTGACTGTTTATTCAGGCTTTCAACCCTGTTGCTATTCTGCTCATTTCGTTTGCATTCCGCATTCAAGAGCCCAACCGCCGTCTTATCGCGATTGTTTGCATGATCTCGGGGGGTGTTTCGCTTGCGAGCTACGGCGAGCTCAAGTTCGATCTGTTTGGGTTTTCCATCCAAGCCCTTGCCGTGGTGGTACGTGAAGTTGTTTCATCGATGCCAGAATGGCAGTTGATAGTTGCTATCAGTTCGAGTCTTCGCGTCTCGTCATGATCCAACTGCTGCTTCATGGCATGAAGATGGACCCTCTCGTGTCGCTTCATTACTACGCCCCGGTACGCTCCAACCGTGCCCTCAAATTAGTGTTTACTTATAGGAAGATAGGTTTGCGCGGCCATCAACTTGCTTATCTTGCCCTTCACCGAGGGCATGGAGCCCTTCTACCATCTCGCGGAGCTCGGGCCGCTAGTGCTCCTTTCCAACGCCTCGGTAGCATTCCTCCTCAATGTTGCCGCCGTCTTCCTCATCGGTGCGGGCAGCGGCCTCGTTTTGACTCTTGCTGGCGTCTTTAAAGATATTCTCCTGATTTCGGGGTCGGTCATCCTGTTCGGCAGCGAGATCACACCGTTGCAAGTGTTTGGTAGGCTCTTGATTCTCTGTTTTACAACTTGTGCTAACAATATTTCAAGGCTATTCCATTGCTCTTGGTGGCCTGGTCGCTTTCAAGACAGCTGGTGGAAAGTAGATTTCGCTATTATGTTTTGCTTCATTCTTGGACTATTACTTGTACTTCTCGTGTTTGATAGATGGTTGCGCTTTCATTTTGGTAACAGGATCTTGTGCGGTTACTATATTGTAGACAATATTCCGCTATTGCGCGTCCAATCTCAATGACTATCGCATCTTGAAAAGCTAGTTGCGATAATTTGCAATTGCCACTGCGCTCTCAGCTTCAGGAATCGAACACGTTTATCCTCTCGTCTCCTCATCTCGACCACGACACCTCAAGTAGAAATAGTTGCAAAGGTTCGTTTATAACGTAGTCACGCACGCGACAATCTCACTGACCAAACAGAACCATCGGAACCTAGGCCCACACTGCGTCTTGACACGTAGCTTCTTGTCCACACTTCAGCCATGGCCGAGCAACAGCAACTACCGCCAGGCTGGATATCTCAATGGTATGTGCCAAGCTGGGGCGATATGTCATATTAGGTTCTGACCTTTCGCGCAGGGACCAAACCCACCAGCGACCATTGTTTATTCGTCAGTTGTTGTAGCACTGTTTACCGGAAACGTTCTAACAATTTCCTTGTCATTTATAGAGACCGAGACGGGACATACGCAGTGGGAGCCTCCTATCGCAGATGCACAGCAATTCCAACAAGATCCTGGACTTCAAGCTCACCATGGTCCCCCTGCGCATTCTAAACGTCGACAATATGCTGCTGGACAGTCCCAGGCCTACTCTGGCGCGACTGATATGCCTCCGATTCAGCCGCAAGGTTACGCCGATCCGGGGGCTGGCGCCCAGCATGCTCCTGCTTTCTTCACGCCCGGACTGGAACAGACGCAGCCTCAGCCCCAGCCTCAGCCGCCGTACTATGGACAAGATGCCGGGTATGGCGCACCAGTTCCAGCTCAACCGCCTTATGGTCAGGCTCAGCCAGCGTATGGACAACAGATGAATCAAATGGCAGACCAGTTTGCCCAAATGGGCATGGGGGGACAGAAAGGTGTAAGTGACCATTCGGTTGTTCCAGAATTCTTAACGGACTGCTCGTAGTATGGAATTCACACGACTAACATTATCGGAACTTTCCTCGATCCCAACGAGTTGACCAATCCTCCTCCTGAAATTCGACTTCCTCCCAATGCCGCCATAGCGCCATCTCCGGTATCAAATGCCGATCCTTCCTACATGCGATGCACAATCAACGCTATCCCAACGACGAACGCTCTCCTCGCAAAAACCAAGCTCCCGTTCGCACTAGTGATCACGCCTTTCCGCTCTGTTCGCGAGGTTGACCACGACCAAGAGGTACCACTAGTTACGGACACGGTCATCGCGCGTTGCCGTAGATGCCGCACCTACATCAATCCATATGTCCAGTTCATCGACGGCGGAAATCGCTGGAAGTGCTGCATGTGCAACATGAGCAACGAGGTCCCTCAGCTCTTCGACTGGGACCAACAGCGAAACCAGCCCGCCGACCGCTGGTCCCGCTACGAGCTCAACCACGCCGTCGTCGAGTTTGTCGCACCGACCGAGTACATGGTTCGACCGCCGCAGCCACCAGTGTACGCGTTCTTGATCGACGTGTCGCATGCGGCGGTGCAGAGTGGGATGGTGGCGACTGCGGCGCGTGCGATACTTGAGTCGCTGGATCGGATACCGAATGCAGATGACCGGACGAAGGTTGCGATTATTGGGTTTGATGTTGCCTTGCACTTTTTCAGCATCGTGGTATGTCTTTCCATGCATTTTGCTGCGCGGATAGTCTATTGTTCTAACTGAGATCAGCCTGGTTCTACGGATGTTACACTACTCGTGGTCTCTGACCTTGAAGACGTCTTTTTGCCTAAGCCAACGGATTTGCTCATCAACCTCACCGAGGCTCGCGCGGGTATCGAGGCTTTGCTCGGACGCTTGAACGATATGTTCCAAGACTCCCACGCCATTGGTAGCGCGTTGGGCCCTGCGTTACAAGCTGCATACAAGCTCACTGTGAGTGCATTTCCTGATGTTAACCACCTAGTAAACTCACCGTCTGGTTTATTAGCATACAATTGGGGGGAAGATAATCGTCCTCTCATCCTCTCTTCCGACTCTAGGTGAAGGTGCTTTGAAGCCGCGCGAGGATCCCAAACTATTGGGAACGGCCAAGGTAGGGACAGTGTCTTGTGGGGCCATTTTCCGTAACCTAACCTCAGGAATCAGGAATCGAGCTTGCTGCAACCAGCATCATCTTTCTACAAAACTTTCTCGATAGACTGCTCTCGGGCCAATATCTCAGTGGACATGTTCCTCTTCAGTGGCTCGTACACTGATATTGCGTCTCTAAGTATGTACTTTGATTCGTCCGTGTGTTCCGTGATACTCAAGGCTGTCTAGGCTGCCTCCCGCATTATACGTCCGGTCAGACGTATTTCTATCCAGCCTTCAATGCAAGTAGACCCGAAGATGCTCTCAAGTTTGCCCATGAGTTTGGCGAGGTTATTGGGAGCCCTATTGGCCTAGAAGGTTTGGTGCGCATTCGTGCATCGCGTGGTATGTTAACTCCCGTTTTGTATCATTCGTTTTTCGCTCGTTGATCACCCACATGCATAGGTTTGCGCATGGCACAATTCCACGGTAACTTTTTTGTACGCTCGACCGACCTGCTTGCGTTTCCTGCCATCCCTATCGACCAGTCGTATGCAGTCGAGGTCCAGATTGAAGAAAATCTTACTACACCGTATGTGGTCATGCAGGCCGGTATCCTGTATACCACTTCATTCGGTGAGCTTGGTCGCGCCGTATTCTGCTGGTATATCCTAATTTGATCTGATGTCATAGGGGAACGGCGAGTGCGCGTTATAACGTTGGCTGTACCGACCACCTCGAATGCCTCCGAACTGTATGCGTCTGCCGACCAGGTCGCTATCGTCACCTACCTTGCGAACAAGGCTGTCGAGCGATCTCTGTCCTCCAAACTCGACGATGCTCGCGATGCAGTCACTAACAAGCTCGTTGACATCCTGGGCACGTACAAGAGCACGATGACCGCAGCGGGTAGTGGTGCGAGCGCACAACTTGCTGTATCCGACAACATGAAGTTCTTGCCCCTTCTGTGTCTCGGTTTGCTGAAGCACGTGAGTTGGCTTTGGTGGAGCTTATGTGCACAAGGGCTAATGTTGATTCTTTGCTTGACAGGTGGGATTGAGGCAGAGCGCGCAGATTCCACCTGACTTGCGCGCATACGCTCAGGCGCTCCTCACCACTCTGCCATCCCAGCAGCTTATGGCGTACATCCACCCCGCGTTCTACTCACTGCACAACATGCCAGCAGAATGTGGCACCGTGGGCGAGCACGGCATCATCATGCCTCCGTGTCTGCCGTTGACCAGCGAGAGACTGGAACGACACGGATTGTTCCTGATCGAGGACGGGCAAAACATGTTCCTGTGGGTCGGGCGAGACGCCGTGCCTCAGCTCGTGATGGATGTGTTCGATCTGCCGAACTACGAGGCGCTGCGTGGTGGCAAGGTGAGTAACGGATCCATGTGTACAGATATGAGAGTCGAGGGCTAACTACTGGCATCGTAGCAAACGCTCCCCACGCTGGAGAACGAGTTCTCGGAACGAGTCAATGCTGTCATCGCGAAGGCGCGAGTGCTAAGGCGAGGACCGTACTGGCCGCACCTGTATGTGGTGAAAGAGGACGGGGAGCCAGCGTTGCGGATGTGGGCGCTGAGTATGCTGGTACAAGACCGTGCGGACCAGACGCCAAGTTATGCACAGTACCTCTCTGCGGTAAAGGACAAGGTTGGTGGGGCGGGGCCGGGGGGGGGGGGGGGGGGGGGGGGGGGGGGGCGGGGGGGGGGGGGGGGGGGGGGGGGGGGGGGGGGGGGGGGGGGG